>CAJGYO010000282.1:0-187235 GCA_904845875.1 Miscanthus lutarioriparius
TTTGTACATCCGCTTATCAAGCACCCAACTTGATCCACCGTGAGGAGTATATACCTCCACAAAAATAAGTTTAGTTGCTAGGGATTTAGGGTCTCCAATTTGACTGTAATGCTTCCTCGAGCAAGTTAGTCACAAGAAACTTAGGAACCCAAATATAGTATATCTTATATATGTTGGTTTCCTTTCCAAATACATATTTGGCAACCACTTTTCCAATTGTTGTGCTCTTCAAAACAAAGCATGATGTCAAGCTTGTTGAGGTGCATAGATCTTTGGTTGATAGGCATACTTGTTCTTGTTGCCCCACATCGATTCCCTTTAGGCTTCTAGAAACCTGCTTTGCTAGAACACCTTTCTTCTGGGCTCTAGTTTGATCGGGAATGTAATTGGTAGCCTTCCCATTTTTAAGTGGGCGGCGATCGGCCGCTGCCTTCACCGAGGCAGCATGCCATCGCCTGACACTGCTGGCCGGGGACGCTGCAGCCTTTACCACTGTGCATGCCGACTGCACCAACCTTGCCTTTCCTCTCAAACTACACACACTCATAGCCATTCACTGCCTCTTTCTTCAATTTGTCTTGCCTTTTATGTGTCCAAGCCCATAGTTGATTGAGCGATGCCTTCCTTGCTTGAATTGTGGCCTTTTAATTCATCATTTTTCTTATCATTAGATTGGGTCTCACCCATCCACCTTTTCCAATTATTTCATTTAGCCTAGCAATTTCCTTTTTCATAGCTACATGTTTTGCAAAGGTTAGTAGAATAGGCATTCAAATCAAGATTAAAACATTTTCCACAACCTTGACTAGTGGAGGAGTAAAGGTTCTCCTTTGCCTTAGGAGATGTGAGTTGCTATCCCAAAGAATACCATATTGCATCTCTAGTCTTTTGTGCTTTTATCCAAGTCACAACACTTTTCTCTTGAGAGCTTTATTTGCTTTCTTTGTATTAGCATGGTCTAAAACCTTGTGCAAGAATTCACCTCACTTCTCTCTAATGCAAGAGCTTCTTTATACCAATGTAGAGATCCTTTTGTTGGATAAAAGTCTCTTCTCTATATTTTAGCTCTCGGCTTGACACTCTCTAAATTCTCCATTAGCTTAGTGATGAATAATTTGGTATTTCCATCCAAATTTTTAGTTATTTGATTAATTTCTTCATCACTAGATTTATCATCACTAGAGCTATCACTAATATCACTACTAGAGATATCACTAGGAGATGGAGGAGATTTGGCCTTCAATTTGGATTTTACCTTTTCACCCTTTGCATGAGACAATTATGAGGGGGGTAGTAGTCATCGCTTTTATTATGTTGTTGAAGAGCCTTGGTGTAGAGATGACTTGTGAATAGCAACGGTTGTAACCTTCTCATCCTCCTTACTTGTGTTCTCTCTAGTTGAGTCCCATTCATGCCCAATATGAGCCTCTCCCATGTACTTCTTGCTCTTTCTACGGTCGGCCTTCTCCTCTTTCTTGTCCTTCTTGTATTTGTCGTCCTTAATCTCATATTGACATTTGGCAATGAAGTGATCGGTGCTACCACAATTGTAGCATGTCCTCTTTTTCTTGTTTGAAAAGTTTCTCTTCACTACCTTGTAGCCTTACTTCTTTAGCCCTTGTGAAACCTCTTCATAAAGAGAGCAACATCATCAACCTTTCTCATATTGATCATCATCATTTTCACTTTTACTTGAAGACAATGTGGTTTCTACTCTTTCTTAGACTTACTTGCTTGCTTTGGGCTTGCTAGTTGAAGCTTGCTTGTTGATCTTGGACTTGCTTATAGAGCCTTGCTAACTTGATTTGTTGGCCTTGAGAGCTACATCCTTGATCTTGATGTTTTCTACCTTGCTTGCAATTCACCAAGCTTCTTCCTCTCATTTGCTTCTTCTCTTTGCATGTCAAAGGTCAAGATCCTCCCAAGTATATCATTTGGTGTGAAGTACTCAAACTTCTTCTTGTCTCTAATTAGAGTCACTACGGTCTCATTTCTAGGTGAATAAGCCTCCAACATAATCTTGACAACTTTATGATCATCGAGCTCATCACAGCCATAGCCTCTAATCTTGTCCACCATTATCATCAACCTATCAAACATCTCTTGTGGCCCTCTCCATCCAAGAATACAAACTGGTTGAGTTTTGACATCAATAAATCAATTCTTGTCTTTCTCACTTTGTCAACCCCTTCATGTGCTAGGTGCAAAGTGTCACATATTTGTTTGGCAACATCAACCCCAATAACTCTATTCTACTCATCACCATCCAAAACACTAAGCAACACACTTGTGGCTTGCCCATTGAGGTGAATGATTCTCATCTCCTCTAGTGTTCGGTTCTTGGGATCAACCGGTGGATCAAATCTATTGCAAACAATCTCCCAAATGCCAGGGTGAAGACCTATAAGATAGGCTCTCATCAAGTGCTTCCACTTGTCAAAGTTAGTCCCATTGAAATGGGGTAGCTTACCCGTGGGCACATTGATGAAAGACCTCCGATCATGGTTAGTCATAGGTATAGAAGAGTAGTTAAAGGATACATTGCGCATATTTGTTGTTGTTGGCTTTGCTCTTTCCTCTCTTCTCCTTCTTGTCCCCTTTGACACTTGGTAGGACCTCATCATCATCTCCATCTTTAGAACTACTTGATATGTCACATGATGATGCATTTGTTGCCTTCTCATCTTCTTCCTAGCTTCTCTCCTTCTTCTTCTTGCTTCTCTTATGAGCTTTCTTTCTTCTTTTTCTTTGCTTCTTATCTTCTAACCGCTGCTGCTCCTTCTTCTCTCTTGCTTCTCTTTTGAACTTTCTTTCTTCCTTTATTCTTCTTCTCTCATTGTCATTATGAGCTCTTTCGGCATTAATAGCCTCAAAAAGTGATAGCGTGGTGTTGCTTGCTGTTGATGCGCTCAACTCGCTGCTGTCGATGTCAACATCCACTGGCTTCATGCCACTAGTTCCTCCTCCGAGCTCCATACCTCATGCGGTGAAGCGCACACGGGGTAACCTGCTCTGATACCACTTTGTAGGATCTCTGGTTAGCCTAAAGGGGGTGAATAGGCCTGTCAAAATAAACACTCAAACTTTCATCAAATTCTCCTGCGGCACTGTCGCTCTAACCTCGCAACACTGCTGGACAGCGGCACTGCCGCACCTGCAGATAACTTCAAGTCACAGTTCAAAATCAGTGAATGTAAACTTGAATCGGAGAAATTTCTTAGCTTCTTGCAGGTATGAGATTCACAGATCGAGAGCTAGAAGTGGTAGGAACACAACACACAAGTATAACAACCACAAACCCTAGAAATCACCTCAACAACAATATGAAATGCAAATGATGTAAATCAAGCACAAGGTGACACGATGATTTAACCCATGGTTCAGCTCGCCACCAAGACTTGCCTATATCCACGTTGTTAAGGTTAGCCACTAAGGCTTAGGGCTTTGCAACCCTTCCTCGTTCTCAAGTCAAGAGACTCAACTCTTGAGATGAGGGGTGAGTTTACTAGCTTTATGAGGTGGTTATAAACCTCTCGGGATAGCCACACAAGTTGGCAAGCTCCACGGGTGATGCTCTAACCGGCTAGGAGCAAAGCTTCAAGAGTAATAAACACAACCACCCACCAAAACGTGAACTAAGTGCTCTTTTGAGTTGGGTAATCAAAGGATCTGCTCTCTAATTGAGTTTGTGACCTTTTTCTCTCAATGATTGATGGGAAAATCAAGGGAGAATGCTTGGGAGCTCAAGGTCACCAATGGAGGAGAGAGAGAAGGGCACTCTTCTGTTCTTGGACAAGCTGAATGAGTGGGAGAGAGAAGAGAGATGTTGGGGAGGAAGGGGAAAGGTATAAGTACCCCCTAGCCCCCAACAGTCACTTAAGTCGCGATAGTGCCATGGCTCAAGTGCAAAGTGTTTTCTCCATAGCGGCAGTGCCACCACATCAAGCAAGATAGCAAGGCTAAGAGTGAAGTGTTGGTTGTCTTGGCTGAGTAACTGAGGATATATGTGCAAGATTGAGCACTTGATAGCACATGTTAGCTTAAACATTGTGTCCCCCTTTATAGTACGCTTTTCTTATACTCAAATTCAAAATATAAAAGAATTTAAACCTCCTTTGAGTTTGAACCCATCAACATTTGTAATTGGGGGCTCCTCCATTTCATGTAACATCCTCGAATATAGATTCCCTACTTGTCATCTCGATAAATCTCATTAGTTCTCTAATTGCGTGGTCAATATCACCAAAACCCACAATTAGGGCTTGATTTCACTTTCACTTTCATTATCATGTTTCTCATCATATCCACCATCACAAGTTTGTACCTTAGTGCCTTAGCTATGAAGCATGATGGGGTGTCGAAGAGAGAAGGCTTCTCATTGATAACAATGCTTGCAAGAGCCTTCTTCTTGGTGGTCTTGTCATCATCACTATCATCATCATCACTTGTGGAAGCATCACAATCCCAAGTGATCACATATGAATCACCCTTCTTCTTCTTCTTGATGGTCATCTTGGCTTTCTTCTCTTTCTTTTCCTTCTTGTCCTTCTTCTTGCTCTTCTTGTCATCATCATCATTGTCGCTATTGTATGATCATTGAGCAACAAGATGATCCTTGCTTCCACACTTAAAGCACCTTCTTGACTCTTCCTTATTCTTAGATGAATACTTCTTTCTTTTAGCACGATAGCCCTTCTTTACCATGAACTTGCCAAATCTCTTGACAAAGATAGACATCTTCTCATCATCCATCTCATCAAAGCTCAAGTCTTCATCTTCACTTGATGATTCTTGTTTTGCCTTGCCCTTGCCCTTGGATGATATGGCCTTGAATGACACACTCTTCTTCTTGTCATCCTTCTTCTCATCTTTCTTCTCCCTCTTTTCTTCCTTCTCATCATCATCTCTATAAGCATCATCGGTCATGATATCTCCCAAGATTTGGTTTGGTGTCACTGTGTCCAAACCGGTCCTCACTAGCAAGGTAAGCATCTCAAGGACTTATGAGAGAAGTCCTTGTCCTCCATCTTCTCACCAAGTGCTTTGAGATCATTGACAAGCACTTCCATCCGATGGAACATGTCCAGCACACTCTTATCTTTCTTCATCTTGAAGCTAGCAAATTTCTTCTTGAGAATGTATGCCTTTGCACCCTTTATTGCCTTGGTGCCCTAGAATGATTCTTCCAAATTCTTCCAAGCCTCATGAGCCATCTCAATGTTCTTGATTTGCTCAAATGTTCTCTCATCAATTGCATTATGAATGGCACTTAGAGCAATGTCATTGTTTTGGAGAAGCACTTCTTTGGCCGCGGTGGGATTCTCTAGATTGGCAATCTCAATTTTGGTTTCTACCACCTTCCACACCCTTCTATTGATTGACTTGATATGTATGGTCATCTTTGACTTCCAATATGGATAATTTGTGCCATCAAACTGGGGTGGCTTCTTGGTGTTGTTGATTTGAGTTATTTTGACACCAAAGGTTGTTAAGCCTCAAATCACGGTGACCACGGCTCTGATACCACTTAAAGGTCCTAATGGCTAGAAGCGGGTGAATAGCCTATTAAAAATTTCTACAACAACACTTAGCAAACCGGTTAGATAAATATGAGACGAAGCGAGTATTACGCTAGCCTACTAAAATGCAAGACACCTACCATAATTCTAGTTTCTATAGTCTCTATCCACACAATGACAATATCACTACACTAAGTTAGTGTGCTCTTAAAGGTAACTAAAGAGCCACACTAACCAAACTAACAAGCTCTCACGACTAGCTACACTAAAGAGCTTGACAACTAGTTTGAGGTAATGTAAAGAGAGAGAGCAAGATGGTTATACCGTCCAGTTGAGGAATGAACCAATCAATCACAAGAATGAATACCAATGGAGACAATCACCTCGGAATTAAATGATGACACAATGATTTTTTATCGAGATTCACTTGCTTGCCGACAAGATAGTCCTCGATGTGGCGATACACTCACTTAGAGGTTCACGCGCTAATTGGCATCACACGTCAAACCCACAATAGGGTGCCGCACAACCAACACAAGATGAGGATCACACAAGCCACGAGCAATCCACTAGAGTACCTTTTGGCTCTCCATCGAGGAAAGGTCAAGAACCTCCCACAATCACCACAATCGAGTTGGCCTCTCGTGACCTCTTGTCCCCTTGGGGTGACTAGATGCGCCGATCAAGATGATGGACACATAAAGACCCCAAAGCGTCCGGTCATGGATTAAATCCATGTGTCCCCGTTCAAACCATGGCTGCCCGATCTCCAATGGTCAAGAACTCCCCACACGATCACTTAAGTGGCAACCGGACGCACGGAAGGGCAACCGTAATCAACGCCACAAAGATCAGATCAACACACGCCACGCGCGCCACCAAAGAACGATCGACGCGCCGATCGAGAACCGCATTCGTGCTTCGGATCGACTCCAGAGAGCTCCCGAGCACCAAAACCATGACCGAACGCGTTATATGCACGCGACCGGATGCGCCACCACATCAGGTCTCCACCGCGCCACTCGGCCGCTTACATCATCAGACGTCATCGTTGGACCGGACACACAAGCGTCGCATCAAGTGACCACTTTGCGTGTCCGGTCGAGACCGACGGCCAACGCCTCCTCACCCCAACACCGACCGAACACACAAGCCTACGTCTAGTCACACCAAGAGCGGCGTCTAGTCACCGATTTTTAGTGAAAATCACCTCCTTCACTTCACCAACTTCTCCACCCTTGCTCAAATGTGCCAACCACCAAGTGTATCATCTTGTGCACGTGTGTTAGCATATTTTCACAAACATTTTCAAGGGTGTTAGTTCTCCACTAGATCCTAAATGCATATGCAATGAGTTAGAGCATCTAGTGGCACTTTGATAACCGTGATTTCGATATGAGTTTTACCCTCTTAATAGTATGGCTATCAATACTAAATGTGATCACACTCGCTAAGTGTCTCGATCACCAAACCAAAAAAAAATCCTATGGAATATCACATTTGCCTTGAGCTTTTTGTTTTTCTCTTTGTTCTTTTCCAAGTCCAAGTACTTGATCATCACCATGGTCACACCATCATCATGATCTTCACCATTGCTCCACCACTTGGAATAATGCCACCTATCTCATAATCACTTAGATAAACTAGGTTAGCACTTAGGGTTTCATTAATTCACCAAAACCAAACTAGAGCTTTCAGCACGCTTCACCGAAGAGGTGCAGCTTGTGCGCCGCTCTCCACTGCTCTCCAATCCACCAAAGCAGAAGCCCCCCGTCCGACAGCAGCCCATTTAGATGAGGAGCGCCAGAATCGTGGCTTAGAAGCTTTCGTACATTCCTGCATCCAAACGGGGAGAAGTATTGCTGATGCAGCGGATGGGTGTACCTCCACCGCCTGTCCCGGTCACGCCGACGTCCAAGAGAGCCTTAGAGGCGATCTTCACCGACAACCTGATGGAGACACAAATCGTAGCCCTCGACGAGCTGTTCCCAGCTGCTAACTGCAAAGCTGGTAGAGCACCTCACCGTGTGGCACTGGTGGTCGCTTAAGCACGGCTGCCGCGATCAGAGTCCACTCCAGTGGACAATACAACACTCATGTCATGGAATGTGCGCAGGTTGAATGAAAGAGCCCACCAAGATAATGTTTGCATGCTGGTCGATGACATCCATCCCAGCATCATGTGCTTGCAGGAAACTAAACTTAATGTAATCTCTGAGTACCTGGTGTTCGCCATGCTCCGCATGAATTTCACCAAATTCGCTTACTTGCCTGTGTCCAATATGAGGGGGCATACTAGTGGCCGCACGACAATCTGATGTAACCCTTTCGGACGTGCTTCTAGGTTGCTATTCCGTCACTGTTAGGGTGCGGTCGTAGGCACAGGCGGGTGAGCTCGACTCCTCCTGGTGGCTATCCTCTGTATACGGGCCACAGGAAGACAGAGACAAGGTGCTATTCTTGGAAGAGCTCGAAGCTATCAGGGATAGTTGTTTAGGACCATGGGCCATTTGTGGAGACTTCAATTTGATACTAAATGAGGCAGACAAGAACAATGAAAGAATCAATAGAGCCAACCTGTCCCACTTCCGACGCATGGTGGAGGACCTAGAGCTGCAAGACTTGCACCTGCATGGATGGTGCTTCACTTGGAGCAACGAACGGGAGAACCCCACTCTGGTCAGGCTAGACCGAGTGTTGGTACCATCGAATGGGATGTGCTTTTCCCTAATTCCCATCAACGTTGCTTGGGCTCTGATGCATCGGATCACTGCCCACTGCTCCTACACTCCAACCTAGGGAGCATGTTGAAATATAGGTTCCGCTTTGAGATCTTCTGGCCCAAGTTCCCAAACTACGAGCAGGTCATCACGGAGGCCTGGCGTGGTCAAGCCACCTCCCGTGGCCTGATTCTCTAGCTAGATGACTTGCTACAAGGTCTGGTCAAGGAACTATAGTGATGGGCTGCGAATAAGATTGGAGGGATCAAAGACCAGCTCCTCATGGCACGCGAGCTCATCCTGTTAGATAATCTACTGCTTCCTTGTGTGAACACACAACAAGGGAAGGCGGCACCAAAAAGGCATAGAAGTCAGTCCTGCTGTGTTATCTAGTCACTGTTGCAGTAGGGTAGCTGTACTAGGACTAGATGGATAGAGTTGTATATATAGTTTGCCACTGCAACTCAACAAAGAGAGTTCAGATTTGCCATCTCCTATACAGGGCTCCGGCCAATGCTGGTGCTTATACTGTGTGTGTATGCTCTATTCTCCCTCTTCTTCAACCTCTAGTCATAGTGTGTGTGGTCGGACAACGCTTGTTCATGGCTGGCATAGCTAGTGGGTGCATGGCAACACTAGCGGGTGCTCGACAAGACTAGTGAGTGGTCAACTCACCTGAGCCGGTGATCCTGAGGGCTAACAAGTGGTATCAGAGCCGTAAAAGCACTGTCGCTGCACTAACCGCTGGCGATGATGAATGGTTCGGAGATGGGCGACAGCAGTGGCACTGCTGTGGCTGCCCAGCCACGACTGAAGGTCGTTGTTCGCACGGTGCGGGAGGTCAGTGGCACTAGTTGGCTGATGCTGACTCGTACCAACTATGGAGAGTGGTCGGTGACCATGAAGGTCAAGCTCAGAGCCCGATGGCTCTGGAATGCTGTTGACAAGGGCACCGACAGTGAGGAAGATGACATGTCAACCTTGGATGCTATCCTCGCTGCTGTACTGGTGGAGTGTAGGGAGCCATTGGGGGCGAAGAGCTCTGCTAAGGAGGTGTGGGAGGCTATTGCGGTGATGCGTGTCGGTTCCGACCGCGCAAAGAAGGCGACGGCCCAGCTTCTGAAGCAGGAGTACGCCAACCTCAAGTTCAAGGATGGTGAAATAGTGGAGGACTTCTCCCTCTGCCTACAGATGCTCATCAGCAAGCTGAAGAGCCATGGCGTCATCATCGACGAAGAGGAGGCGGTCTCCAAGTACCTCCACTCCGTGTCGGCAAAGTATATCCAGATCGCTCTCTCCATAGAGACGATGCTGGACTTGTCCACCCTCACCATTGAGGATGTGATAGGCAATCTATGCGCGGTGGACGAGCGCCTGGAGCAGGTGACAGCAACGAAGGACAGCGGTAAACTGCTGCAGACAGAAGAGTAGTGGGCTACTCGGAGGAATGGCATGGTGGAGAGGCGGAACCAGATGGTGGCTGACATGGCTTGATCCATGATGAAGGCCAAAGGCATGCCGGCAAGATTCTGGGGTGAGGCGGTGACCATGGCGGTGTTCATCCTCAACCGCGCTTCGACCAAGGCCCTAATGGGCAAGACGCCGTTCGAAGCTTGGTATGGGCGCAAGCCGAGCGTGTCCTTCCTCCAGACATTCGGCTACATCGGCCATGTCTGGAAGACGAAGTCGAACCTCACCAAGCTAGAGGATAGGAGCACACCGATGGTGTTCCTGGGCTACACGGAGGGTACCAAGGCGTACCAGCTCTATGACCCACGTAGAGATAATGTGCTTGTCTCGTGCGACGTCGTGTTCGATGAGAAGGCGGCTTGGGACTGGAATAGTCTGAGCACGAGGGAAGCTAGCGGCTTCACCAGCACCTTCGTCGTCGAGCACCTGATCATCCACGGTGGTGGAGATGCTAGGAAAGAGGTGCCAAGCACTCTGGGAGGGGTGCCGACCACGAACAAGCGGTAGAGCCGAGCACTCCTAGGGCAGTGCTGAGCACTTCGAGAGGGATGTCAAGCACTCTAGGAGGAGTGCTGAGCACTCCTAGAGGGATGCCGAGCACGCCAGGAGTGGTGCCGGGAGGTTCTGTAGTGGTGGCGACCACTCTAGGACGGGTGCCGAGCACTCCCGTGGTGGAGCCAAGAGGTCTTGCAGTGGTACCGACCACTCCTAGACTGAGGCTGAGTACTCCTACAGTGGTGCCGAGCACTGTAGGAGTAGTGACGAGCTGTCTAGAAGTAGTGCCGAACACTGCAGCTAGGGGGCCAAGCACTCTAGGTACTGTACCGAGCACTCAGGCGGAACAGGGAACTCCATCAACACTGATCGAGTTCGCCTCACCTCCAAGTGATATCACTGAGTTCGTGGATGCCTTCCACGAAGGTGAGGAGGTGCGGTTCCATAGGCTGGACAACATCGTTGGCGGCACAGGGCCCTCAGGCTTGGCTGGTTGGCTGCTCAATGATCAAGAGCTGCTACTCGTCAGCGCAGAGGAACCACCCACGTTTGCGCTGGCCGAGCGCGATGGAAACTGGCGACGGGCGATGCTGGAGGAGATGAAGGCGATCGAGGAAAACGAGACATGGTAGCTCATCGATCCGCCTCTAGGATGTCGTCCGATCAGCCTGAAGTGGGTGCACAAGGTCAAGCGGGACGAGCTTGGCGCCATTGTCAAGCACAAGGCGCGCCTCATCGCCCGAGGCTTTATTCAGCGCGAGGGCATAGACTTCGAGGAGGTCTTTACGCCAAGTAGCGCGCATGGAGTCTGTCCGTTTGCTACTAGCCTTGGCAGCAACAAAGGACTGGCGCGTCCATCACTTGGACGTTAAATCGGCCTTTCTCAACGGTGAGCTGGCTGAGACGGTTTTCGTCAGGCAACCTCCAGGTTTTGCCATCAAGGGAGAGGAGCACAGGGTGCTCCGACATGCGCAAGGCGCTCTACGGGCTGCGGTAGGCTCCACGAACATGGAACGCCAAGCTATGCGAGCTTAGGTTTTAGCGGTGCGCAACCGAGCACGCACTCTACACGCGACGACGGGGGAAGGAGGAGCTCGTCGTCGGCGTGTATGTGGACGACTTGATCGTCACCGGCGCGCGTACGGAGGACATCAACAGCTTCAAGCGCGAGATGGGGCTCGTTTTCGAATGAGTGATCTCGGCGCACTCTCCTACTACCTCGGCATCGAGGTCAGATAGGGGAAGGAGGAACTCACACTCGGTCAGAGCGTGTATGCCTCGAAGCTGTTAGAGCGGAGCGACATGACTGAGTGCAAGCCATGTGTGACTCCGATGGAGGAGCGGCTGAAAGTGACGAAGGCCAGCACCACGGCGAAGGTGGATGCAACACTCTACCGGAGCATCGTCAGCGGTCTGCGCTACCTAGTCCACACGAGGCCGGACATTGCGTTCGTTGTGGGCTACGTCAGTCGCTTCATGGAGGATCCCAGAGATGATCACTGGGCTACGGTGAAGTGGCTACTGTGATACGTCAAGGGAGCAGTGAATCAGGGGATCATATTACCAAAGACCGGTGGGAGTAGGCTGTAGCTCACTGTATTCAGCGATGCAGACATGGCGGGGGACATCGACGGACGATGAAGCACCTCTCGAGTGCTCGTCTTCCTCGGGTCGGCTCCAATTTCATAGCTATCGCTGAAACAAAAGGTGGTGGCGTTGTCTACGTACGAGACAGAGTACGAAGCGGCGCCACGATGGCGTGCGTTGTTGTGTGGTGCGCCGGTCATTGGCGAGGTGACCGGGCGTGGAAGCTCACCCACCAATACTGATGGTGGACAACCATCCCGCCATCGCCTCGCATGAAGAATCTGGCAGTTCGCACGCACGGAGCAAACACATCGACGTGAAGTTCTACTTTCTCAAGGACTGTGTCGATGGAGGGCAAATCGTCATCGAGTTCGTCTAAACTGGTCGGCAACTCGCGGACGTCCTCACCAAGCCGCTCGGACGCCTTCGACTCACGGAGCTGAAGAAGATGATCGGCATGGAGGGGTACAATGGATAGTAGTAGGATTAGGGGAAGAATTGTTACATAATCTACTGCTTTCTTGTGTAAACACACAACAAGGGAAGGTGGCGCCGAAAAGGCTCCCTCATTGTGTCATCAGAGTCAGCCAGAGAGGCAAAGCGCCAAACGGCTCACCCGCCGCATCAGTAGCCACATGTAGGGACAAAGTAGAAGTCAGTCCTCTTTGTGTTATCTAGTCACCATTGCAGCAGGCAGCAGTGTACTAGGACTAGATGGATAGAGTTGTATATATAGTTTGACATTGCAACTCAACAAAGAGAGATCAGATTTGTCATCTTCTATATAGGGCTCCATCCAACGCTGATGCTTGTACTGTGTGTATGTTCTGTTCTCCCTCTTCTTTAACCTTTAGCTATAGTGTGTGGTCGGACAATGCTTGCTCATAGTCAGCATAGCTAGTGGGTGTACGACAACACTAACGGATGCTCGACAAAGCTGGTGAGTGGTCAACTCACCAAAGCCGGTGATGGTGAGGGCTAACACATCCACCGCCTCGACATGGTGCAAGACGTGCGACCACTGTCCGACGTGGAAGCCTCGCTTAGGAAACGGTTGAAGGTGCGGTGCCTGGGCCTATCATCCCTGGAGAGAACAACGGCCAGGCAACGTTCACGGGTGTGGCATTTGGCAGAGGGGGACGCCAACACAGCTTATTTTCACCTAATTGCGAGAGGCAGGAAGCGACGCAATTTCATCCCTTCACTGTCAGTCACTGGCCACTATACGACCACTTCTACGGGGTGTTCGGGACAGCGATGAGCAGTCCTACAATCATCAACTTTCCCTCGCTAGGGATCCAACCAATGCCTCTTGTCGAGCTGGATGTCGACATTCAGGCGGACGAAGTTTGGAATGCCATCAAGGAGTTGCCGCTTGATAGGGCGCCTGGCCCGGACGGTTTCACGGGGGCCTTCTATCGAACATCCTAGAACATCATCCGGCAAGATGTCATGGCCGCGATCCAGGCGTTCACGCATGGGGACTACAGAGGGCTGGAGAAGCTCAACAACGCGCTGATCGTCCTATTGCCCAAGAAGGTGGGAGCGTCGAGTCCAGCTAATTTCCGACCTATAACCATGATCCACAGCTTCGCGAAGTTGATCTCCAAGATCCTAGCGCTGAGGCTAGCTCCCAAGCTCGACAAGCTGATCGACAAGAACCAGAACGCCTTCATCCGCGACAGAACTATTCAGGACAACTTCAAGTACATTCAGCGTGTGCCTCCGTTCTCATCAGGAAGAAAAGGGTGCCCATGCTGCTGCTGAAGTTAGACATCTCTAAAGCTTTTGACACCCTTTCTTGGCCCTTCCTGTTGGAGTTGCTGCGGGCAAGGGGGTTCGGCCAGGCATGGTGCCGTTGGATTTCTGCATTACTCTCCACGGTGACATCCAGGATCATCCTCAACGGGCACCAAGGGCCACCAATCATTGCAATGGACATTCTACACCAGATGTTCGCCAAGGCCACCAGAGATGGCGTCTTGCGCCCAATTCAGCTCCAGGAGATTAAATTCCAGTGCAGCCTTTATGCAGACGACGTCATCCTGTTCATCAGGCCTTCGGTTCAGGAGGCATCGGCGGTCAAGGAGATTCTCAGAGTGTTCGGTGAGGCTTCAGGCTTAAAGACAAACCTGTCCAAGTGCTCCATCACTCCTATCTTCGGCGGCGAGGAAGCACTAGAGGAAATCGTGGCTATTCTGGGCTGCCAAGTCCAGGAATTCCCAATCAGATACTTGGGACTCCCGTTGAGCACCAAGAAGATCGCCAAAGCGCACGTGCACTCAGTCGTCAAAGCCGTCGCGCGTAAGCTACCACCCTCCCACGGTTCGCTAATGGCAAGGAGCGGCAGATTGGTGTGGATCAAATCAGTGCTCCGGGTTGTGCCGATCTACTCTATGATGGCAGACAGTCTACCGCCGTGGGCGATAAAGGAGATCGACACAATTTGCAGGAAGTTTTTGCGGGTCGGCAAGGACGCCTCGGTGCGCGGTAAATGCATGGCGGCATGGAAGACAGCCTGCAGACCGACCGAAATGAGAGGGCTCGGGATCACAGACCTCAAGCTCGCGGGGTACGCGCTCCAAACTAGGTGGTTGTGGCTTCAGAAAACCGACAGCGCGCGCGCCTGGAGTGAGCTGCCAATCAACGTGGACAAGGAGGTCCAGGCGTTCTTCCGAACGTCTGCGTACACGGAGCATGGGGACGGCGCCAACTCGCTGTTCTGGGACGATCGTTGGCTCCATCAAACAGCGCCGTCAGACATTGCTCCCAACCTAGTGCAGCTGGTCTCTAGGAGGATTAGATCAAGGATGACGGTGCGCCAGGGGCTCGCCAACAGGCAGTGGACGCAGGGCATCTCGGCCAGCATGTCCACGGCAGCCATCGCAGAATTCCTAGACCTTTGGGAAGCCACGGCAGAAGTGAAATTGCGGGAGCAGGAAGATAGGACGGTGTGGCGCTGGACCCCCGATGGCAACTTTAGCGCCAAGTCCGCATACAAGATGCTACACACTGGATCAATTCCTTTCCGTGGACACGCCCTGATCTGGAAGACGTGGGCGCCGTTGAAGGTAAAGATCTTCCTTTGGCTATCGTTCCGAAGGCAACACTGGACGAATGACCGCCGTAAGGCACGGGCTCGACGCCAGGGAAGAGTGCTACCTCAGCGACCAGGCACCGGAAACGATTGATCACATCCTGTGCACCTGCCCATTCGCAAGGGAAGTACACATATGCCAGACACTTGGCCGCCCGCTGCCACCCACGGCCAACTCGGTTCTAGGATGGTGGAAGCGCCTAAGGGGAAGCTGGCAGGGGAACCAAAGGAAGGGCATGGATTCCCTCTCGCGCTAACCTCATGGATAATTTGGAAAGAGCAGAACGCTCGATGTTTCAGGGAGGCCGCGACCACGGTTCCGGAGCTGCTGATGATCATCAAGGCGGAAGCCGACTACTGGGCTCAAGCGGGCGCCAAAAACTTAAGGAGTTTAGCGTCGGGAGGGTAGCCTGCTATCCACCGAGATCTTCAATGTAACCTTCGTGTTTAGCCGGCCTAGTGTTGGCGCCTTGTATTTACACTCTTTCTCCTTAATGCAATGATACGCAACGCTCTTGCGTATTCGAGAAAAAAAGAGAGAGGAATGTTGTCATGACTCATGAGCCATGAGCCCATGACCACCCATGAGGTGGTGGTCGCCTCTTCTCCGTGCTATAAAGGCACCCTCCTCCCTTCTCCCTTCCCCAACCTAGCTCTAAACCCTCTAATAAATCTCCCTCTCATCCCTCCCCAGTCCCCACCAACCCAACCTCTCCAAGCTCGTCACTGTTAGAGCTGGTTGCTTGGGGGCGTTTAGCTCAGCAAGCACTCGCATTGTCAGTTTGTCACACACATCTCCTTTCGGTTCCCCCTCTCCTCCGTCGGCACCGTCTCCATGAGCAGCAACCACACGCGTTGCACATTGCCGCCTTCCTCGCTGCACTTCTAGCTAGGTAGATCTCTCCATCTCTTGAATTCTTGACAAGAACAAGAGAGATCAGGAGCAACAAGTGTGTGCTTGGTGAGTTACTAGCTTGCGGGCGGGTCACGGGTGGCGGCGATGGAGCTTGTGACGCTGCTGGCGCTGACGCTGCTGGCGTGCTCGGCGGCGATGCTGGCGCGGCTGCTGGTGGCGCGCGAGCAGCGGCGGCGTTGTTACCTGCTGGACTACGTGTGCTACAAGGCGACGGACGACCGGAAGCTGCCGACGGACCTGTGCGCCGAGATCATCCAGCGGAACCAGCTGCTGGGGCTGGAGGAGTACAAGTTCCTGCTGAAGGTGATCGCCAACTCCGGCATCGGCGAGGAGACGTACGGCCCGCGCAACATGATCGAGGGCGGGGAGGCCCGGCCCGACCGCCTCCGCGAGGGCATGGAGGAGATGGATGAGACCTTCCACGCCGTCCTCGACGAGCTCTTCGCCCGGTCGGCGGCGCCCGGCGGCGTCGGCATCCGCCCCGCCGACGTCGACGTCCTGATGGTCAACGTGTCCATGTTCTCGCCGGCGCCGTCGCTGTCCGCGCGCGTCGTG
This sequence comes from Miscanthus lutarioriparius, assembly GCA_904845875.1. Classification (NCBI taxonomy): domain Eukaryota; kingdom Viridiplantae; phylum Streptophyta; class Magnoliopsida; order Poales; family Poaceae; genus Miscanthus; species Miscanthus lutarioriparius. Next base: position 16,360 of record CAJGYO010000282.1, read on the forward strand.
CGCCGCTACGGCCTCCGCGAGGACGTCAAGGTGTACAACCTCACGGGCATGGGGTGCAGCGCCACGCTCATCGCGCTCGACCTCGTCAACAGATTCTTCAGGTGCATTGCATGCGTGGATTCTCATTCCGCTCTTGTGCATGTTTTCCTTCCTTTTCCCCACCCCTTGGTCTTTATTAATTATTTCTTGTTATTATGTTTATTAGTATTTTTGTCCAATAATTCTCTTTGTTTCGAAACGACTCTTACCGGCAAAGATAAGATCTCATTTAAAGTAGTGCACTGTGCTCCTGTAGTAAATAAGCGTAAATATTTCTGCACCAGGATCGGCCGCAGTTATTATTACTATGTCTGAGCACGTGTTTAGTCGAGGGAATTTAGGAATTTGGGCTACCGTAGCACTTTCATTTTTATTTGACAATTAGTGTTTAATCATGAAATAATTAGGTTTAAAACGTTTGTCTCGCGATTTTCAATTAAATTGTATAATTAGTTTTTTTTCGTCTATATTTAATATTCCATGCACGTATCACAAGATTCGATATGATAAGTATTGTAGCATTTTTTGGAAATTTAGGGTGGGAACTAAACACGGCGTGAGTCTGATAAATTGACAATAGATTGATTGACCGCATCCACGTCTATTATTTGGCCATGTACTGTAAGATTTAACAGTTTTTCTTAAGGAAAATGTCCAATTTGCACCAACTAGAGAATTTTCCCTGTCCCAGAGCCTGCAAAATTGAAGCAGACAGTGCTAGAAATAGCTTTCGTATCTTTGTTTTTTGAGAGAGAAAAAAAGGGCCAGAGCCGAGCAAAAATTTATGCCCAGTAAAAGCGTGTTGTGACTTAGGGCTTGTTGGCTGGTAGGTGCTGGTGCTGATTTTTTATGAAAAAAAAACATTGTTGGACTGGCTGAAACCAACGAACGAACAGAGTGTTAATGTTGCGCAGGTAAAAGGCCTAAAGCTGGGCAAAAATTTATGCCTGAGGGGCCCTAGCTGCTCGTATTTAAAGGCATGGATACACGTACACCCAGTGACTCACCTTGTTTGGTTCCATGCCATTGAATTTCCATCTGCTAGCTGAGACCAGATCAAAAGAGTTCATGCATATGTTTAGTACTCCTATTCCTTGTAAATTAATGATTTTTTCAAGCATGTACTTTTACCTAGCAACCTTGCTCAGCAAGTCTACTCCGTAATAAATTTTAGGAGTGCGTACTCGTTTCGTACCTGTGCCCTACATACAGTGCTGAAAATAAGCACACTGGTTTTATTTAAGGCTTGTTTTATCTATTAGCGCTAAAAAATAGCAGATAGAATTAGTACTAGTGTATCAAAGTGGCAATGCTAATAAATCTGCTAATCATTAGCTGAAGGGCTGTTAACTATTAGTTCCATTAGCAGGTATAGAATTACTAATGCACCCGCAATAACTCATGAGCTAGTTGTAAACATTTTTTTTATATTTTAATATATGATAGTGAAAAGCTAGCTCTTCGTCAAGAGCTATGCTCATACATGTGTCACGTGGGTCAAATCATATTATAAGCTATTGCTAAAAGCTAATACTATTGGAGAGGTTGACTTAGAACTAGTGATCGACTCTTACCCTAATAGTTCATATACAATTTCAAATCACTATCGAACCATCTAGTAGCAGTTAGATACAAACAGCCCTTGTTAAAAATAAGATAGCTAGAAATTAGCTGTTAGTATCTATTGATTGGTCGTATTTGGCTTATAAGTCATGACTTATCAGCCAACGAACAGTATTTTTCTTTCACACCAAATCAACCAACAGTACTTTTAACAATGGCTTATAAACTAAACAAGCCCAGACGAACAGGGCGTAGCTAATTTGGAACATATCCCCAGCGGTCAGGTAATAAAAGGAAATCTATCATTAGTTTTGCTCTGTATGGTAACTGGTAAGTACCACTGTGTCGAACCGTCGATGAGAGGAAAGCTCACAAAGTAGTACTCCTGCAGGATCAAAAACATTTTTTAGAAGCCGAGGTCTTCTGTAGTCCTTTTTTTTCGACTGGGTCTTCTGTAGATAAAGCATTAATCAGTGTAGTAGTAAAACTGAGTGCATCCTAGAACAGTCTGTGTACTGTGGCACACTCCCAAAGGAGTAAAAAAGCATTGTTCCCGCTGTGCGTTGCGTTGCGTTCCACCAGTAACCCCTCGCCTGTTTCTTCCTCGGCTCACCCTATGCTTCGCAACAAGATCCATCCAGAGATACCGAGATGGCGATGGCAGTAGCCGCGGCCCAATGAAGACGGGAGTAAATGTGGCCGGGGCCAGCAGTCGCATGAGCCTGCCTACCGCGCGCGCACTAGTGCACTACTGTACTGCATGTGTGAACCAGCCAAGCTACGGCGTCGCCTACTACCGCTCTCCTCCTTTAATGCCTGCTCACTAAGTTTGGTTTGCCTTTGGATGGGCATGAATGAATGGTTCCGCCGCTCGGCGATCAGGCATGGCTGGCCGGCCGGAGCCTGCACCTGACCTGACCTTTCCTCTGCCCGCCCGGCTCCGCTTACCCCAGTGGTCTCGGGCCTTGTTTAGCCCCTGTTTCCCGCGCGAAACTTTACACACTGTCACATCAAATGATAGGATAAGTATTAAATATAAATTAAAAAAATAATTAATTATACAGTTTGCCACTAATTTGTAAGACAAATCTTTTAAGCCTAATTAGTCCATAATTTAATAATAAAGTACTACTGTACACATGTGCTAATGACGAATTAATTGGGCTTAATAAATTCGTCTCGGTTTACTGGCGGATTTCTATAATTTATTTTTTTATTAGTATCAAACACCCTATGCGACACCCCATGTAACATCCGACTTGACATCCCGAAACTTTACATGCTGGATCTAAACATAATTAATCTGGCATTATCATATGTTTACTGTAGCTTTACTGTAACACCACATTGTCAAATAATGAACTACTTAGGTTTAAAAAATTCGTCTCGTAAATTAGTCGCAATTAGTTTTTTTAGTCTATATTTAATACTCTATGCATGTATCTAAATATCTGATAGAATAAGAACTAAACTTTAAGGAGTGGAAAATATTTAATATTGCATGACGGTGGATTCAGAGAACGAAACGTGGTTTGTCCGAACAAGTACTGTACTTGCAAACCACTAGGAGGTGTGAGGTGTCGTCGCTCATCTTGCATGACAATGGTGTGGGCAGTGTGCATAGGGGGGTCGCCGCCTCGCCGCCCTTGTGTGTTCGTAGTGAAATGAGCCGCACACACTCAGAGGGCTGGGCTGTGGTGGAACAAATGGTTGATGGGATGTGTTCGGTAGATCGGTTTCACTCTCATGTCTGGAATTGGATCATAATGACATCGACAACCTACCTCAACATATGCCAATTGTCTGTGCCGCCTCAAAATCTGAGGCTTGTGTAGATTAGGGATAGGATTCAGTATTCGGTACTGTAGCACTCTCGTTTGTATTTAATAATTATTATCTAATCATGGTTTAACTAGGCTCAAAAGATTCGTCTCGTAATTTACAATTAAATTATATAATTAGTTTTTTTATCTACATTTAATACTCCATACATGTATCCAAAGATTTGATGTGATGGAGAGAGAGTGAAAAAACTTGCAATCTAAACAAGGCCTAAATTAGGATGTTCAGATTCAGGAGTAAATTTTCGGGGACGTTACATGTTGCGTCGCATGCGCATGGGATATTCGATACTAATAGAAAACAAATTACAGAATTTGTCGGTATTTATTAAGCCTAATTAATCTATCATCAGCATATGTACTGTAGCATTTTTGTTGTCAAATCTTGGACTAATTAGGTTTAAAAGATTCGTTTCGTAAAGTAGTCACGATCTGTGTAATTAATTATGTTTTTAGTCTATATTTAATATTTTGTATGTGTCCAAATATTCGATGTGATAGGGTGTAAAGTTTTTGCGGAGAAACTGAACGAGGGCTAAATAAAAATATGTGATCTTGATGCATGTGTTGTCATGGATGCATTGCAGTACGCACGCGGGTCAGGTGGCTCTGGTGATGACGTCGGAGTCGATCGCGCCCAACTGGTACGCTGGCAACAAGAAATCCTTCATGCTGGGCAACTGCCTCTTCCGCTCCGGCGGCTGCGCCTACTTCCTCAGCAACGACCCGCGCCTCCGCGCGCACGCCAAGCTCCGGCTCCGCCACGTGGTGCGCACCCACACGGGCGCCTCCGACGAGGCCTACAACTGCGCGCTCCAGATGGAGGACGACGCCGGCCGCCCCGGGTTCCACCTGGGCAAGGAGCTGCCGCGCGCCGCCGTGCACGCCTTCATCCACAACCTCCGCGTGCTGGCGCCCAAGGTGCTGCCGCTCCCGGAGCTGCTCCGCCTCACCTGCGCCACCTTCTCCGCGCGCCTCGCGCGCAAGCGGGGGTCCAAGTCGTCCAACCACCTCACCATCCGCATGAAGGCCGGCGTCGACCACTTCTGCGTCCACACGGGCGGCGCCGCCGTCATCGACGGCGTGGGCAAGGGGCTCACGCTCACGGAGCACGACCTGGAGCCCTCCCGCATGACGCTGCACCGCTTCGGCAACACCTCCGCCAGCAGCGTCTGGTACGTGCTCAGCTACATGGAGGCCCAGGGCCGGCTGCGCAAGGGCGACCGCGTGCTCATGGTCACCTTCGGCGCCGGATTCAAGTGCAACAGCTGCGTCTGGGTCGTCGAGAACCCCGCCACCGACGCCGGCGTCTGGAAGGACTGCATCCACCTGTACCCGCTCAAGGACGTCTCCAACCCCTTCATGGAGAAGTACGGCTTCCTCAAGGACCTCACGATCGATGGACCTATGATGTGATCCACTTCATACGCATCGCGATTCATTCTTCGATTCGATAGGCTCAGGCAAGGACGATGAAACTTCTTGCTTCTTCAGCTTCAAGAGTGGGGGTTCATACTCCATACATGGATCACCATTATTATATTCAATGTCGTTAGTAATCTGTTGAACAAGTAGTTAATTGCATTGTGAGCACAACAATCAATGAGACTGAGGATTCATAGGTATAATAAGCCCTTGTTTAGTTCGCGAATTTTGGATTTTGGGCTACTGTAGCACGTTCGTTTTTATTTGGCAAATAGTGTTTAAACATGGACTAATTAGGCTCAAAACGTTCGTCTCGTAATTTCCCACCAAACTGTGCAATTAGTTTTTCTTTTCGTCTACATTTAATGCTCCATGCATGGGCCGAAAACATTCGATGTGACAAGTACTGTAGCAACTTTTTAGATATTGGAGGTGAACTAAACACGGCGTAAGTACCTTATGATTCTTTTGGTGGTGGTGGCGGCGGGAAGACTACTTACGTAACAACGGATATGGTTTCTACTCCTTTATCTTTCTTGATCGAGTTCTATCATTTATTTCCTGTTTGTTATTTTGGATTGGATGCCCCATCCATGTCGTCCGTCAGTCAGTGTCGTCTTGTTCTAGCTTGTTTACTACTATAAAATGATGATGGTGAATTAAAGTGCAATCATTTTTTAATTAAGTTATTTATTTATTGTGTAAGGATATATAAATGGTGCTGTAATAAATATCATACTCTCACAGTGTAAAGATAGATATTTTATGATCTGGAAGTTCTCCCGAAACCTTTTTCTAGACGTTTGCAGTTGTGAAATTTCAGTGTGCCAAAATTAACGCTATTCAATAAGGCATCACCATGCTTCATGGTGCAAACTCAAAGAGTCAAAACCACTTGGATATGTCACAAAGTAAGGTTGTGTTCATTTGTCAGGGAATGACTCCGTGGAAAGAATCCAGCCGGAATATTTAGCTTAATTTGTATAAGCAAGTAAACCTGAAATAGTTCCTGGGCCTCAAATGAGCTAACCGAACGAGCCCTAAAAGTGACGTTTTGAAATCAAAAACCAATTGTTTGGCTAACGAAGTTGAGAGCCATTCTTGTTTGGCTAAAACTCAAGAGTCAAAACCACTTGGAGTCAAAACCGATAAAGCTATTCTTGTTTGGCTAACGAAGTTGAGAGCGAAGCTGAAAAATGGAATCCGGCCCTAAAGAGTCCCGTAGCATGTAAGCATCTACTCGGAGCATATTCATCGCCCGAGGGACAGTATTGGACCGCGTGGCCATGCGGCCACGGTCCACTTGGAGCATATCCATCTCATTAGCTAGAATGTGGATTTCCCACATACTCGTGTGGCCACACGGGTCATCATGGCCGGGAGTGGGCGTCAAGATTCGCGGCCAGGGGGGAGGGGCGGCGACGGGGCCGGTGGAGGCCAGGGGGCGGCGGCGGGGGCAAGTGGACGCCGAGGGGGGTGCCAGGGAGTCAGGGACAAAGGGCTTGTTTGGATCTGCCCCCCAGGCAGCTCCGTCGCCAGGCAGCCACCCCAGGCGTTGGATTTCGATCGCCTGGGGCCACGATCGCTTGCCTGGCAGGCAAGCCCAGACGAGGGCGTTATCCAAACACGCCCTTTGCCGGTGGAGGTGGTCGTGCTCACGGAACAAACCCACGAGGCACGAGCGTGAGAGGTCTGAGGAGAAGCAGAAGCGCACGAATCTTGATGCCACGAACGACCACAATAGATCGTGCGGGGTACATATACATGTGGTCTTGCTTTTCCCAATTAGCTAGACGGGTAATTAAGGTTAGAGCTGCCACAAGCCCACAAACACAAATCTATTATCCTTTACCATCTCATCTTCACGTACACTGTAACAGAACCGACCAAATCATAAGAACGTAAGTACAAAAACAATCACCGAAGCGATCAAATTCATGTACTTAAGCTCCCATAATCTCGGTAGTCCGGAAATCACGAAGGATTCCAACCAACTCTCGACATACAAACCAAGACCGTAGTGATTCAACACAACACATCATCCGTTACAACATTTCATAAGTGGCATTCGGATTACATCCATCAGAGTGCGAATAAAATATTACAAACCAGGTTCAAATTTGCGGAAGCAACATAGTTTAATACATAACTTCATAGTTTCAAATACATTGCCAAGTCTGAGTCATGTCCCACAAAAGCATTATCAGGTACGAGAACTAGTAGAGACCGCGTCCAACGGTCTAGTCTTCATCCCCAGCTGGGATAAGACAGTACTTGTAGCAACCAAAGTAGAACTGGTCATCTGCAACAGGAGGGAGATAAACCCTGAGTACGAGAAGGTACTCAGCTAGACTTACCCGACAAAACCAGAAATAAAAGACACCAAGGATCATGCAAGGCTTATGAGGTGGGCTAGCTTGACATAGTTGCATAAAAGAGCTTATGATTATAGTAACCAATTTAAACTTAGCATCAAGCTTATCATCATTTACCTGTCCACTAGATTAGCACACTACATACTAGAGCACTCACTTATTAGGAGCAAATAATATTAACCATAGCAGGTATAATAAGGCTGCCATCATCATATCATCATTTCCGAACCTTTATGTTATTAAGTGTATCTACATTAGAGATAAGCCCATCAAGTTCTCACTAACCGGGAGAGATGGCGACTCGAATCGAATTACAACTCAGCTGAGGGGGTATTCCTAACTCTCACCCTGGCATACTTAGCAAGGGTAGCCGTGGGTCACCTTTGGAACAACTCAGAACCAAATTGCTGGTTCGATCAGCGCCAAGACTCTCGTGGATTACCCCGCGCCAGACGATCGGGACTTTTAAATCACCGCCTTGGACTCACGCCACGGCTTCCTTTCGAGGCGCACTTTATACTTATCGACTCGGCCCGAGGTGAGCTACTCGGCCGCAGCGGTCGGTCATCGGACACGGCCAACTAAGAGAGAGGCATGCGTTCAATATGAACAGGAAAGGCTCCAAGATTGGGTCCTTAATCGACCTGCACGGAGTCACCGCAAACCGGCAAGCCTCCGTCCGGTCTTCATTTCAAATTAAGACTGGTTCTTTTCCACGATAGCAAATATAGCCAACCGTGCCATATGTATCTTCCTATATCTCGCAGGTGTGAAATCACCCGACTTCTACCATGTTTGAGCAGGCTAAGCACTACACGAGCCCTGAGCTACATAGGATTGTGGTATCAATATCCGGACAAGGATTAGATAACCAATGCGCAAGTGTTTGCATCCAACACCTAAACTTAATGCAACATATATATATGTAACAATAAATCAGAATCGCATTTCAAAAATTAGGAGGCTTAATATGCTCCGGGGCTTGCCTTTCACAAAGTTGCACGGACGGTAATCCGGGCACTCAACGGCGACCTCGTCGGCACTTCTTCTCAAGGTCGCACTCTCCGAACTTCCGGTGTCGGTCGCTGCCGCCGCCGCTTCGGTTCCTCAATTCCAGCAGGTCACTCCTTCCGGTACACCTATTGCATGCCGATGCACAAGATAAATATCATGGATGCATAAGGAATGACATGATGCTCATGATGAATGAATCACAGTAAGTGTTTAACGAAAACATTACTGGACACTCGTTTACCGATTAAGAATAGCTCTATTCAAATCATTTTAAAACAGGTATCTAACTTAACTTGAAGAACAAGATCAACTTACCTAACTTGCATAGCCTAAGATAAAGATGCTCATCCTCAGTTAAAGGCCTAACACCTAGGAACATTACCACAAACTTAGAAATAGTAAAGGCATACTTAAAACAACAGTTAAAGCTTCATATGCAAACGGGTAGTTCCTTAATTCAATCACAACAAGAGTTCTACAAATCCAAATGACTTGCAAGAGGACATTCTGGAAAGCTTATGAAATTATCTACAAATAATTTGTAAACATCAAAGCATGATTCAACCCTTTACCAGGTCGAATTCTTTGATCAACAGAACTCTATCCTCACAAGACAGAGAGTAAGCAAAACTGGAATCCTAACTTTAAACAGCTGTAGTTTCTAAACTACTGGGCCAAATGTCCTCAAATTTTGACAGGAGCTAGATACATAAATTATCCACAACTTTGGTATTCATCACATTCACAGAAAACCAAATTGTCATAGGAAACTTTATAAAGTCCCCAAATCTGTCCAGAAGGACATAATGCAAAAAGAAATAATTATTAACTTATGTGGGAAACACATAAACAGACAAAACCAACTTTACGACTTTATCACACATATCACAAGAACACCAGAAAGTATAGTGCCAACTTCTAAATAAATTATTTAATATCTTTTTCTAATTTATTTAGTTAATTAGGTGATTAAAGCAATATATAGTAAAGCTGTTCAGAAAAATCTACAAAAATTACAGTAGCTATATCATACTTCACATAGACTACCATAAAAATTTCAAAGCCATTGGGCAAGCAGAACTTGCTGTATCCAAAATAACATGTGGCATGTCTATTTCTAGCATAATTAGGAAACCCTAATGAAAAGTGTCAAGCAACAGATTTCATATTTTTCATAGTATCATTCAAGCATAAGAATAGCACTCACCAAATGTTACCTTTTACTGGATCTATAGAAAAATTATGAAAATTCACACAAGATCCATCCATTGATAAAAGGAAATTCTATAACTCAAAACCTACATATGCACTAGCTCTGAAATTTTAACCAGAGCTTATACTAAGCAAAAAAGATTACCCACAAAATTTCATAATTTTGAACCATAGAAACTCAAGATAAAATTCAAACAAGTTTGCATGCATCTAAAAACACATCTCAAAGTTCTATTTAATTCATCCAAAATTTCTAAAACATGTGCTCATATAATACTTTTATTAAATACTAGACATTATCATGAACTCAGAAAAATTGGAACCACATCATTTGAATCTACCATCTAAGAGCTACATATTTTTGAATATGTACACAAATCTGTGAAATAAATAAAACAAAACAAAACAAGAAATCCTACTCTCATCATTGGGCCGCCCAAACAGATCCGTGCCCATTAAACACTGTATTGGCTGTGCCCAAAACAAAACTGGCAGCAGCATTTCAAGTAGCTCCCGCACCGAGCCTCTCGGTGGCCGCACGCGGACCCACGTGTGATGAGAGACAGGCGGGGAGGAGAAGGATACTGGCAATGAAGCTCATCGCGCGGTGACTCCTCCCGTGAAGTCAAGCGGTGCTACTGGCGGTCCACTCACTCGTGCGCATCTATTGGTGCCCTCAATTGAAGCTATTGGCGCGGCTACCGGGGTTGGCGACGAGCACGGCGGCGCACGGCTGTGGCATGGCCGGCTCCGGCGAGATGACGGCGCTACGTCTCGAACATGAGACCCTACGAAGCCAAAGAAAGTGCTCTATGACCTAGCACGAGACAGAGGAGGGATGGCAAGGGTGCGAGGACAGCTGGCCGTGTGGAGCGCCATCTCCGGTGAGAACAGCCACGGCGGCGGTGGAAGAAAACGACGCGTACGTCCTTACCAAAACTCGATTGGACCGACGGTGAGGTGGAGAAGGTAGAGAAGAACACGGCGAAGCTACGAACGAGCTGGCCGATGCGTTTTTGCGGTGGTGAGCACGCACGACGACGGCGACGCGCGGTCGGCAATGGCGGAGCTGCTGCTCTATTGTTGCGGAGCTACAGGCGAGCGGAGGAAAAGCAAATGGAGCAAAGCGAGTCGATTCGGTAGGGCGCTGCTGGGGTTCTCATGTCGCGCTAACAGCGCCAGATGCGCGACGGTGGCGGGCTCGCTATGAAAGCGAAGGCCGGCGACGGGTGGCAACACGCGGCGCTTGCTTTCTGAACCGGTCAGCCACGACGTTCACTGAACGTTTTCTAAAAAATCACGATTCAGTGTTAATGACAAGCTCGACAAAGACGTATTCGACGCGTCAACACGGCTAATCCATCGATCTATTGCAAAAAAAAGATACATGAAAAATGTAGGCCTACCATCCATCTACAACTTCTTTTCAAAGACCAACACCTAAATCGTCGTGGATCCGAAGTTACATGAAGCCAAAGTTGGCTTGATCCAACTGAAAATGCAGTTATGACTTAGAAATATTTTTCAGTAAGACTCAGCAGGGAAAAATCGACTTGTGGGCCTTGTTTGAACATGTTCTAGCCATTTTCATGAGATGGTCATATTGAGACTTTTGTTCCTTGATAAATTGGCTACAATTTTGGTAAAGAGTGCACAGCCATGTAAAGCCTCTAAGCTGGTCTTTTGAACCAGTCAAACAGTGACACTCGAGGGTCAATTCAAGTCAAACCTCCACTTGAGGGCATTTTGGTCAATTTGATCTACATGAACAATGTCCCAACAAGTAACCTAAGTGTAGTTAAGGTGTAATAGACCATAATCAACCACTTTACAAAATTGTTATACCAACTTCTAATGATCACATGTGATAAAGCAACTAAAACAAGCAATTCACTCATATGTTGCAATGCAATGTTTCACATGTTTCATGACTTTGTTGTCATTTTATAATTGCCACATTACTACCATATTGGCATGTTTCAAAGTATGAGAATTTCATGTTACATTCACATGTTGCACTACTACCACTCTAAGCAATCAAGCATGAAACACATACAATTTAAAATGTTGCATATGCATGTTTCAGTAACAATGACATGCTGAGATAGATGATGCACATGTTTATGAAATGAAATGTAATTAGTGGAAGCCAAACACCTAGGGTGTTACATACACCGTAACACCGTGCTCATTTCATTGCATTAATCGAATGCATCAATTTATATACCCAACTATGGTCGCGGCCACTCATGTTGTTGAACCGGGACCATGCATTAACCTGTACGTCATGGCAGCACAGCACCTTGCATATACAAGGCCAGCCAGCGCAAGCACGTTGCGCGTCTTATGATGGATCCATGGGGCATGCATGGGCCACGGCCAGATTGGCATAGTACTGTATATGACAGATCGACAGTGCAGCGAAGCAAGCAAAGCATGGCGGCATGGCAGCGTCATTCTTCGTTGTCCGGATTCATTTGGAGCCGCCGCTATATGGGATGGCCGGCCGGGGGGAGGGGCGGCGACGAGTCGACCGACGAGAGCGCTGGTGCCTGCCCCGCCGCCGCTCGCCGGCCTCGTCGCCAATAGTAAATGAACGGCACGTCGGCGTCGGGCGCACGCCGGTAATCGATTCGTCCCGTACGCGCGAGCCAGGCCGGGGTGCCGTCCTGCCCTGCGCCGCTGCTCTGGATGACGAGACGATACACGCCGCACGGCCGGCCTGGAGGGAAAAAAATAAAGCGCGTGTACGGCTGCCACGTACGGGCAAATTAAAACCGCGGCGGGGGCCAAGCTGTGGGCAGGCGGAGGCCACGATCGAGCATTCGAGCCAGGTTTCCTGCCGGCCAGTGCCACGCCGGCATGCCTCGTGGTTGGTCGATCCTGTTTGATGCCGTCTCTAAAAAAATCATTCTCGCTTCAAAAAGTTAATAATTTTTAATTTTAAACAAATATATTTAACAAAATATTTATATTTAGAGTACATAACGAGTACCGTTAGGTAGATCGTTGAATATATTTTCATAATAAACTTATTTAAAAATATAAATGTTGCACGTACACGATTTCCGTAGTGACTATTTTTCTTTTAATGACGGAGAAAGTACTAATATACGTACGTTCCAGTACGTGCCTTCTGGACCCACCGGGTGCGCGTGTTCGGTTGATGGCCGTGCGGTGTGGACGCGAATCGGCGCGTTCCCATGAGCTCCACTGCTCCAGCCTAGCGTCGCTAGCAGGCGGATTCGGACGGTCGTTTGTCCCGGGCAGCCTGAACGATGGATGGGCTCGCGCCACCAACCGGATGTGATGGGGTCTGGTCGTCTGGATCTGGATTCGGCATTGCATTTGCATGCATCATATTCATAGAGCGACAGTGCGTGATTCCGTTACCACCACCACTCCATCGGTACGTGCACGAAATGGTTTGGTTTGGTTTCAATGGTGTACAGCTAGCAGCGTTACGGGCTGTGCTTTTCTTTCGGCTCCCTCAAAAAGTCTACCACCCCCAGCCGTACTACAGTGCGTGGCGTGATGGAGAGGAGACTGGAGACCCACCAAAGAAGTCTCGGTGCATAAAAAACGCTTCGCTCGGTGCCTTTAAAAAGTCAATAAATGGACCACAGTGCGTTTATCGATTGCTTCACTGGTCAGCGCTTTGCGGTATTGAATTGGCTGCTATTTTGCCAGGCAGCGAAGCCAAGCCAAGCCGGCGAACGGACGGTATTTTTCTTCCATAATAAATCAGCATAAACATTAATATAGGTCAAATATCAGCGAAGCGAACAGGGTTGGTCGACCTGTGAACTGTGTCCCCAGCGTCTGCGACTCTGCGAGATGTGATAAACTCGCCAAGGAGGGGAGGATTACCGGCGCGTAGAGTACATATAGACAGCGCCGCGCAGCACAGTACTACAGGTCATCGAGTGCACTGCCGCACTGGGCACTGGGCACTGGACACTGGTCCAAGCGCAAGGGGGCGAGGTGGCCGTGGCTCAATGCCTGCAGCTACGACGATCATGCGACTGCGAGGAACCAAGCGGAAGCGGCCCAGATGAAGTGAACCAACCGGTAGATGCTTACCAGCACTGCACATGCCACTCCACATGTGTGTGCAGCTGTCAACAACAGAGGTGCCAGGCGTCAGCCACCTTTTCTTAGCGTGGGCGCTGCTCCAGTGATGATCAGAGTTCAGAACAGAAGCCCCGTTCTGCTTACCTTATAATTCATACTATTCAACTTATTTTTTCAGCTAAAACAGTATTTTTCTCTCATAACAATTCAGCTAGAACAGTGTTTTTCAGCTAATTCAGTCAAGTTTCAGCAGGTCGAACGAGCGTTCAGATAAACCTGTGCCGCCCAATGGCAAGTTTCAAATTCGAGCAAGAGATCGTTGGAAAGTCTATTGCCCGTGGCTGAATTGCATGGCGCATAAGGCACAATGCATCCCTTCTCAAGCTACTACGAGCTATGGTTGTCTTGGGACTGCACCATTCTAAACTGGTTTCTGTAGCTACCACATTAGTTTTCCAATAGAATAAGATCATCATGACTTCCTATAAAATAGAGGGTACATGGCCGATTAATGTATCCAACAATTCAATCGTCTTTTTACATCTACAACTCTTTTATGTCCTCTTCCAACCCTATATTGATGTTCATTACTTGATCCGACGATCTAGGATAACGCCCTAGGCTTGCCAGCCAACCTAGGGTAACCAGCGACATCCTTGCCCCCATGGTTCCCTTCCGGCCGAGAGTTTCGACGGTTCCTTTACTAGTTTGCTCGAAAATCTTTATCACACAAGCCCGATTGGTTACCATTCGCTAGTTTACACGAAAACACTTTGGTGGTTTGTTCATAAACCTCTACGTTCTTCACCACATAAGTGTGATCTTTGCCGCGTTCTTCGGTCCATGGGGACCCGGACGATCTAGTCCTAGCTGGTGTGTGACCGATTATCACCTCAATACTTGTGAATTGAGATAAATACAACAACAAACTTATTTGCTTGATCACTAGGAGTCCCCATTGTCCACTCTGGATTGGCGAGTCTCAAAAAACCAAACATAAATCAACTTAAAGCGTCCTCCAACAAAACTCCTTCAGTGAGATCACTACCGGACTGACCATCTGGTTGCTCGCAAACACCAAAAGCGATAAACCCTATCTCTTACTTAAACTAATCCCAAGCCAAAAACCAAAGAGATGCACACAAAATCATTGTTCCAACTACATAAATATGCCGAGAAGAGCAGGTAGTCGTTGGAATAAATTCTACATGCGCAGTGATGATCACCAGATCAGCCGCTGGTACACATCGTTTCAGTTTTACTTCAAGTCAAAATTTTAAGCTTATAGAAAATATATTAATATCATCTATATAACTAAATAAATGCAGCATCACGATCATGAATATATTTCATGATGGTTTTAATAAAACTATATAACATATTGTACTCCCTCTGTCCTAGATTATAAGTCTTTTGGTTTCTCTATCATTTTAGCTTTTCTAGATCAGCTAATTGAAATTAAAAAAGGGGGGGGTAAAAGATCAGCTAATTGAAGATGCTTGCAAAGATACGGAAATCAAATATCATATTTAACATATGGGGGAGGAACAAACGACTTTCAGAACCAACCATATGTCGAGTTCGGTAGCTTTTAAAGAACGAAGAAATGGGAGAACCTAAAATTATTAGATGAGGCTCTAGACAACCAGAAATAGCAACACTACCTTTTAGGAAAAGCAACAATCCATGATCTTATAGTGAACAAACATCGACGTGCAGAACGTATACTCAGCAGCCAACAGAAATATAGAAATGAGCCATATCCAAATGACTTCATAAAACGGTTGAAAGTGATTGGTGTTATGGTGTATGAGACACCAGCATCCCAGTTCTTTGATTTCTAGCTCTCTTCATGTGAAATGTGGTTACTTTGGCAGCGCAAAACTCTCAGAGTGAAAAAAAACAAAGACTATGTGATTACAGTTTGCTGTACAATTATACAACATGAACTCTTTTGAGTCGCGAGTTTTGTGGTGGTTTGGATATGCCCTCTGATTCAAGAGACGAACTCCTGAACCCCACTGGGCCTTGAAAAGAGCAAGGAGAAACCGAAAAGCCGAAAAGATTGGTAAGTTGCTCAGCAGCTGCATGTTACCTTTGGATCAGCATTCACAATTAAAGGCAGAGCTAGGGAAACATCTATTGTCGGGTGCTATCTTTCTAATGCTTATCTCGCTAATTGCTCGGGCCATGTGAGGGGATATATGTATTCGGTCCATTAGGTTAACTTTGGGGGCCTCAAGAATAGCCTTTGGAGGAGAAACTGCATATTGGATTGCCCAAATGGCAAGAGGCCGCATGTACACGAGGGATCTATAATGCCCATCTGTGGTCCATCCTTCTGGTGTTTGGAACCAATACCTGCAGCACCGCGGTAAACCCATGTTATATATCTCATTGGTGAACATGACTCAACAAACACTACTCAAAACTTCATTTGATTAGAGACAATTTGGCATGCGTTACCCGAAAAAAGTAAAAGTAGACTGCCCTAGACAGATTTGGGAATGACATACAATAAGCAGCACTAGAAGCATCTGATTCCTCGGTTTCTAATGGAATATAACAGAAGCAACCAAAAAGAAAAGATAACAAATGCACTGCTAAGTTAATATGAAATAAGAAATGCACTGCAAAGTTAATGTGAAAAGCTGCATCACTGCAAAATCTGAAATTGCTCAACAATGTATGAGACAGGGCATACCCATATCCTTCTTCTGACCATCCGGCAATAAAAATTCCTTCTGCGGTTGTAAAGCCTTGATGCTCCATTCCATGGAGCAGCATATTTGCAGCAACAGCATATGTAACACCAGTCCAGATTTCACGAGATTGCATACATGTCTCATCCACCTTTCCCTTTGGAGTCATACCATTTACAGCTCCCATCCGTCCTCCTTTAACCTTCATCACATTGAATTCAAATATTTTCTGCAGAGCAGTTCTTATCTTGTGCTCGTCGAAGA
This sequence comes from Miscanthus lutarioriparius, assembly GCA_904845875.1. Lineage (NCBI taxonomy): Eukaryota > Viridiplantae > Streptophyta > Magnoliopsida > Poales > Poaceae > Miscanthus > Miscanthus lutarioriparius. The sequence continues at coordinate 32,869 of CAJGYO010000282.1, forward strand.
GCGGGGGCAAGCCTGACGAGGCAGTATACCACTGTCCTGCCAGTTGATCAGCCTGAATGGATCTACTGTTGCTACTTGTGCCGCTGTCATAATTGAAATATGACCCATTCCATAACTTTGCCTCATATACTGCTTTGGCTTTTATGAACTTGAGCTTGTACTTTTCAGCAAAGTGCCGATCCCCAAGACGATGAGCCATTGTAGCTGCAGCTTGAAGTGCAGCAAGCCATAGACAACCACAGTAAGCACTGATTCCGTGAACAGTCCAAGCATCATAGGTTTGATCAGGAAATCCATCGTTCTCAATGAGACCATCACCATCACGGTCAAATTGATCCATATAGTCCATAGCAGCACAGACTGCAGGCCAAACATCTCGACCGAATTGCATATCACCTGTAGCAGCGAAGTCTCTGTATATCTGGAGCACAAATTTGGGGTTCAAATCTTTCCATTTGCTTGTATCGTGTATGTTATATGCATTCATTTCATGCCACGGATCATGCGTTCCAAGGTCATGAGGCACAGCACCTTTAACCTTGCGGATTCCTGATGTACCATCAGCCAAAAATTTTACTTTGCGTCGATCTTCATACAGCACAGCATTGGCAAAATCACGTTGGATACTCAACTCTATTTTTGGGAACAAATCAAGGAGAGCAAAAGATGCATAGAAATGCACATCATATGTGTTCCACATGATGTATTCCACTCCTTCTAGATACAAAAACTTGCCAACATGTTCAGGGCCATCCTTTGAAATCAAGTAAGGAATTGGCTCTTCTGACTTGAGTCCATTGATTTGTTCTTGCATTTGTGACCCATGAACTGCTGCAAACTTTGATACACTGCGATCATCACCATTAGTCATGTAACTACCATGAGGTACTTGCTCCACTGTCAGGTTGACATGGCTATCTTTAACAGATCCCTGCTTGGTGTCTTTAGTACCCCTCTTTGAGGATTTCTGCTGATTAGAACCAGGACTGTTTTTCTCATCAATTGCTGGGGGTTGACCATCTACATGATCAGAAGGAAAAATATAAGGTTCCTTGCACTCAAAAGGAAAAGGAGTAGACATTATAAGCTAAAAGAAACTCAGATGATGGCAACTTTAGATTGTAGAACAGAAGTAATTATACCAAAAGTAAGAAGAAACTATCCCCATGACATTCAAAAGTAATGAGACGAGTGGTGATGTGAACAAGCAACTATAAGAAAGTTACAGCATACCTGTCCAAACGGTCCCCCCAGCTACCAGAAAGTAAAGCTCATTAAAAAGAGTGAACTTATACCTGCAAGCATTTTGACACCCAAACATTCTACAGTTAAATTTCATTTTCTTCTCTACAGAGGAAGATGTGGACTAGTAAATTTCTTGAGGGCAACAACAAACTTAATATAGGAGCAATAGAGGTAGAGTATATTACCATTCTGGAAGTCTTTCATCCTTGAGTATGGGGTTTTGCCACTTCTCGATTTCTTCTTCCCAAAGTTTATATTCTGAAAACAAGGAAAAAGAATCCAGGAGCATAGGTCAGAATGTAGAAGACTGAAAAGTAAACTAAATCAGTAACTCAAGGGCCAATGTTGCACATCTCCCAGTAATATCACTACAATCTTGTTTTCAACATATGACTGTATTTGGAGGTAAAATACTCCATCCAATATAAAAGATGATTATTGTAACATGCGGAAGTGTTTTTTATAGTCCTAGCAAATATTGTAACACAAGATGCACCTTAAAGTTAAATAGGTTGTACTGTTTCCTTATCACTTTTAGCCTTCTATTTTCTTTTAGGCTTCACAGCTTGGTTTGAATCTTTTCATTTATATATATAATTATCACATCACAGTAGGGCTCTCCCCTAGTGCATTTACCTAAAAAAACAGATTAAGAAGTCAAGAAACTGACAAAAGAAAAGCATACTTGTTAAGGCATCATGTACCAAATTAACAGCTGATTTCTCAGAAGTTCCATAGAATTGGGCGTACCTCCTGCAACATGAAATCACATTTATGAATTATCCCATTACAGTTAGAATACACTACAATGCACATTAACGTAACTAATTACAACTTTTCAAGAACTTCCGAACGCCAAATATTCAGTTGTGCAAACCCAGAGAAGGCTGAAACAAAAAAGAAACTATTGTACTGGGGACATTCGGATATGGTCAGTACTTAAGTGTGCCCAAGTCATGTGTGTAATGTGATAGGCAACTAAATTGAGACACACACATCATTGCTCCTATGAGACATAGTATTTTATAAGTTGGATTTGCATCAAAACAAGTCTTGTATCAATAAATACAGATGTAAACAGAATCAAAAGGTGTCGTCTATATTGACAACAAGGGGACACTAACCTGTTATATGTGCATCCCTTTTGAAACTTTACTTTAGGTGAGGACCAAGCCAGAGCAAACGCAACAGTACATCTACCATGTGGCTCTACCCAAGTTGAGGCTGAGACAGCTGCACAGAGTTTCTGTCCTGGAGAAGAAGACATACTGGAACCAGAACTGAAATTTTCCCGATCGAAGTGACCGTTCTGAATGTTAAATAAAACAATTAGGCCCTGTTTGGATCCTTAGAATTGAATTCATTTTAATAATTATAATTTAGGCACAGATTAATTAAGCTAATAAGTTTGTATATGCAATATATTTTTATATTATTGGTAGCCATACAAGGGAGATATTTATATGTTGCATTTCTACTGTAGAGAAGTGAGTTGAATAGTATGCTATAAGTTGCAGAGTAGAAATATAGCATGGTGATCTATAGAATCAATTTCCATCTCCCACCCTATGAATTTGAGATAGGCTTATTTGTGAGCTTGGAAAAGTTGTGGAATGTTAAATTCCAAGCCAAATAGCCTAATCCATTAAGTAAATTTCAATTCCTTCAAAATCAAGGGATCCAAAGGCCCCTTAAAGAATCAAAATGGGAGCATGATAAGAAAGATAGGACTATTATACCTAAGAGAATGTCATAGAACAGACGGTATGAAAAATCATATAAACAAAATGTTCAGACAAGGTTGAAGTAATTACCTGTAGCATGGTGTTCCACATTTCCTTTGCGGAAACATGGTTTTCTCCAGAAAGGTCAAACACTGGCAAGACTGTCACATTCACATTCTGAGTTTCGCAGGCAGCAACAGCAAAAGTGACAGGTGGGTTATCCTTAGCTGTTCTGCAAAAATATAACAGCTTGTCAGCCTCTATAACATATCATAAAAAAGATTCACTAATTTGCAATCATCAACTCGAAGAGGAGACAATCAAAACTTGCTTGTGATGCAGAAGCACTCCTGATACGCCATCTTCCGCACTGCCCATATTAGATCAAACTATGAGTACAAACAACAACAACAACAACAAAGCCTTTTAGTCCCAAGCAAGTTGGGGTAGGCTAAAAAGAACGAACAAGTATAGGTTATATCTACTGATCTACTTACATGAAGGGCTCATTGTAGTGGCCTCCTGAATTATGCGAAAAGCCTCCAATAGAATTCTGTCATTAAGAAAATATCACTAAAGGACACTTTGAGTGAATAATAATTTAATGCACAGTGGGATTTGACTTCTGTAATATTTCAAACCTAGATAGTACTCCCTCCGTTCCAATTTATAGGTCGTTTTAGCATTTCTAGATATACAACTTTTATTATGTATCTAGACATCGCACATGTAGGTTCATAGCAAAAGCTATGCACCTGGAAAAGCCAAATAGACCTACAATTTGGGACAGAGGGTGGTGTCTAATATCTTTTTGCAACATAGGGTATCCTGAATTGAGCATAAAGCAATGGCGATAATGAACCTCAAACTTTAGAACGGATCATAAGGGTGATAATCCCTAATGATCATTGATGAGCTGAGATTTTAACACTGGGTAAATAGATATACCCTATGCACTTCATCACGGTAGTAAAACCGAAATAGCTTAACACAAATTTTGCATCAGATAGTGCACAAAATAAAATAAAAAAACATAAATATACAGCACAATTAAAAAAAAAACTTTAGATTTGTACTTACCGCCCATGTCATTAACAGGCTTACTTTTGCACGGTCTCTCCCAGTGTTTACTAGCTGTAATGAACAACCAAATAGAAAGGCTGTCAGGTAACTTACTGGATCAAAAGGATATTTTAATTAATATCAAAAGCATCTAAAACAAAAAGAAAAATTCAATCGGCAGATAGACGACAATTATTTCATATTCCACTAGTTCTAAAATATCCAAAAAGGTTTTACACAGCGGCTTGCTGACTCGCCATACGTGATCTCCATTTTAAAGGAAATATCTTGCATAAAGATGGCACAGTAGGCTTTTCAACACGTCTTGCTAGGAAATAGGAAACAGGAAGGTACAAAATGTAGACCTGCAACAATTTTCAGCTTAGCATAAAAGGAACTCCATTAGCCACTTACAGTATACACAAACACAGATGTTGGAAGGCTGCTATCCTTGTAATCATGAGGAATGAAAGGTGATATTTGACGACATGAGATTTTAAGGTCTGGATCTGGTTCACCTACAACAAATTATTAAGAAAAAACTTAAGGGTCGAAAACACTGTGCTATCAACACATAGCCACCTTATTCAATTACAGTGCCCTATTAAAAACAACAAAGTCTCTTGGTAGGCGCAATTTCAAAAAAAAAAAAATTCCTTGTGTAGGTTGCAAATTTAAGCAATGTTACCATAGATCTACAATGGCATACCATCATAAACAGTCCATGCCCGAGGGAACAATGCATGATAGGTCGAGTGTTGACCACTCAAATTCCAGTCCCATGAAGAAATTCCAGAGTCACTATTTTTCCTGAAAATCACATAAAACATCAATTAAGGTACCTCTACGGAAGAGATAGCATGAAAAGCACAAAATCTGACCAAGTTGTTAATCTGATCAGCATGTCTTGTCGCACCAATACAGTACCTTACTTGAGCCAAAACTAAATACCATAATTGCAATATCTATATTATCATTTAGAACCTAGAGGGAGTATATTGACCTTCAATCGCCAAGTTGGCATAACCATAACACAATTTATGGATACAGGATGAAAGTTGTTCGGTATATATAGATTTCAAGAGGTAAATATGGAAATAGAGATACAGGCAAATTGGGAAGGATAGGCACAAGGACATAAAGTAAACAGTAGCTTATACTTGGGCGAATGTTTCTGTGCATGATTTTAACATGATAATCTGCTCATAAGATGGCAAGTTTTAAGCACACAGAACAGGATGGTGACTTACTTCAGACCTTCATGATGTCCAGGAGCCAAAACTGACGAGTATTTCTTATTCCCCCCCATCTCGAGATACAAATATCTGGAAAAAACAGTATATTTAACTGTTCATGCATTGAACCTTAATGTGAAAAATTAATACTTATAGTAACACTAAGGCCAAAATATAGAAAAATTTTGCAGCACTAGGTGTAAAATTGTAATCTACCTAAAATATAGCACAATCAATCATATGATCTTAATTAAGTGTGTAGAGAAATTGGAATAGGTACGTCTAGAGTTATTGTGCCTACTAAAGAAACGAAATGCATTATCAAAGAATGAAGGTAGGTACGTGGAAGGAGCATGACCTAAAGTTACTATGCCTACTAAAGAAATGAAATGCGTTATCAAAGGTATGCATAGCAAAAGGTCAAGAAGCATAGCTAGACAAAAAATGCCCCCAGCAACCATAGTTCATATATCAGTGAAAAAAGAAAGTGTCACCAGCCCACCATCAAGTGTCAACTGTGAAGATTAAGCAACCTTCCCACACATCATAACTTTGGTTGCATGCAACCATTGAGAAAAGGCAGTGTTATGCCAGCTTAGCAAAGAAATATATTCTTACCTCGCTCCCAAAAAATGCAGTGCTCACATACTATTCAAATATGATAACCCATTTGCGAGTGGAACTTAAAACGTGTTTGTTTAATCAACTTTGAGCATCTATGATACTCAAAGGGACATATCTTCATACACATCAAGATTCAAGAGTACAGAAAGCATTGCACACATATATCATACAGCAATCCGAAGTCTAATAGCAAGCAACAGCAAGATAAGATAGAAGCATACAGAGAACTGGTTCTCCATGACCGGCGAACTCTCACACAGACCAGGTATGATGTGCCAATTCTTGAACTCTCCCCTGAAACCTCTAGAAATGCTACCGCTCCTGCAAAACCAATCTGCTGATATCAAGGCAAAGTTCTCCAGAATGCACCGATGTATGAAGTTCAGATAAGCAATGGCATTAGCACACACCCCATCCCACCAAGTGGCACACCCTGGGAAGCTGACGGTTTACAGCGCTCTTTTGTGAATGGATCGATCGGAGCTTTCTGCAAGCACAACAACAGATCACCTCCTGTCAGCACAGTTTTTGGATCCATTCGTGTTTTGACGAAATCATGCACAGGAACAGCTGATGTCACCCGTCCATGTGACGCCTCCTCCCGAACATACGACCAGAGTCTCAGGCCAAGGCTCATCTGAAATTGCGGGAGCAGAACTTAGCAGGTAGCACCAACAACTTTGAACTAGAGGAACGAACAGAAAGCACACGTCCTAAAACACCCAACACAGAGGGCCGAATCCGTGAGGCGTCCATACCATCCTCATTGCCTCCATGAAGGTGACACTGAACTCCTTGAGAATGTTAGCGTGGCTGTTGAGCCGCCTCCGCCAAGCCTGCTCCGGCGGCGCCCCGCCATCGAAATCCAGCTGCAGCGAAGTAAGTTCCCAACGCCCGAAGCGTCACATCAGACCATCAGCAAACAAACTGAAGGAACACGAGAAACAAAACGAATTCGCGAGCGAGCGACGCAGACGCAGAGCCAAAAGTGGGCTGGCTCACCAGCTGCAGCGCGGTCCGGCCGACGTACTCCTCCGCCGGCCACGAGTTCTTCCGGCAGAGGAAGATGTGGCCGCTCACCATCGCGCCCGCTCGCCTCGGAATGCTACTTGCCGCTTCTCACTCCACCCGCGTCCCGTCCGCGGTCACTGCCGCAGCCCCACCGACGCGATCCTGCCCGCGCCGTGCGCCGCCGATCGGGGGTGCGCGCCCCCTGGGTTCCGCCGGCCAATCCAGAAGATTCGCGGGCCGGACGCCCTCCTCATGCGCATCCCCCGCGGCGACCGGGATCCCCGGCGGCACCCCTCCTCATCGGCCCGCGCGCACCCGCAGATCGATTCGGCCGGCGCCCTCGGGATCGGCTGGTCGCTTCCGCCGCGGCCGCGCGCGGGAGCGACGAGGCGGCGCACCGGTTGGATTGGACCGAATCCAACCGGTTAGTATCGCTCTCCCTGCTCCTCCTCTTCTACTTTTTCCTCTTCGCGGGCTGTCGCCCCGCTGGTGCGCTGCGGAGTCGTTCTCGACGAGCGGAGAAGGTGCGAGGAAGTCGACGGCGCACGCACTGGTGCCCCGGAGGGTGGAGGGCTGCACTTCTGGAAGGAGAAGAAGAAAGTGGTTACAGCCTGCCTACCGGCCACGCTAGTACTAGTAGTTGGGTGGCGGTGCCAATTCGTGAGTTGGGGCGGGCGGTTTACTAACGTCCTCTCCTCATTTTTGGACGGCAGTTCGTGGTCTTCGCGTCAGAATCCAACGAGTTCAGGTGGATTTTTGTGGGCGGAAGACGGATGGGCGGAGCCGCGGATGTGTCCGGCCAGAGTTATCGAAAGACGCGTAACGGGAACCGAACGAAACCTGTATGATTGGCACAGCTTATATGCCGCTTATCATCAAAATAAGCTAAAATCAATAGCTAAACGCTACGTTTTTCAGCAACTTATTCTAGCTACGCTTATTTTAACTGCTCTCATCTATACTAAAAAGCAGAAGTTGGATCAGATCAGCTTATTTTAACCGCTGCTTTTACTCTATTTGTGCAGCTTATTTGGGAAGCGCTTCCAGATAAGCTATACCAAATAGGGCCCTAGACTGAAATCGATGATGAATGCTACGCGTACTAATAACGGATCGGAATCCCCGATTTGCCTTTCGAGACGAGAGGAATGGAACAAATTCGTGTGGTGCGGACCGCTTTTGCTAAGGGACCGACCTTATCGGGTCCCGGACTCACGGTGCGTAATCACGTTGATTGAGTTAATTAATCTACCATATCCGGTCTGTTCGCTGGTTGGTTTCTGAACTGGTTTGGGCTGGCTGATGCTGGTTTATTGTGAGAGAAAAACACTGTTGGCTGGCTGGTTTGGGCTGGCTGAAACCAACAAGCGAACAGACCGATCAATCGAACTATTTCAACAGTACTTTTTAGTGAACGAACAACGTTTTCTCTCACAATAAATCGGCATAGGCCAAATTTCATCGAAAAAGAGTTAATTAATCTACTGATCTCTAATGTGGAGATACCACTAAAAATCTGTGTTGAAAATATCTTTCTGGTTGAGGAGTAATTTAGCTTGAGAATAGAACTCAAACCGAACACCCTTATCCCATAATAGAGAGAGGAGGATCAGCGGTCCTCGGCTCCTGGGCGACCGTAAGGGCGAGCGAACCCTGGTGTCCTCGCCGGCGGGGGACGCCATTCCGAGAGAGAGGGCAAGGATTCCCAACCACCTCGTTGCGTCGGTGAGGTCTCGATGCCTCTGCATACCGGGGGGTCGTCTCCGACTCGGGATTCTGTCGACCGACTCTCCTCGGCAGAGCTTCTCTGACTTCGCGAAGAACTCCTTCGTCTTCGGGATGCATGGCGGGCTTCCAACATCTCGCGTGAAGATGAGGCAAGGGTGCCTGTTGTGAGGCCACACCTGCATCCCCCTCTCCTTCGCTGACTTCATCCACCATCGTCCGCTCTTCCTCGACGACTTCATCTTCGGTGCCTGCTCCGGGATGGAAGCCAATCCAGAACCAGTTCATCGACGACAAGTCGAGGGGAGCGAAACCGAACAGAGTGGATTTGGTCAAGTTTGTGGCGGATTTTTCGACGATTGAAGCGAGTTCTCGTCGGCGAATCAAGGGGAAGGTCTTCGGGTTTCCGGTTGATATCAAGCAACGTGGATTCGAGCGGTTGGAGAAGACGAATTCATTCCCGTTTGAGGTCATAAGTTGTGATGAAGTGAAGATCAAATCAGTCCCCATTAGCTTCCACTGGGCCTCCAATGGCGACACGGATGAGGATCCCCTAGTGGCGGGAGGAAGAAGACAAGCTCCAAATCGCATTGTGCTTAAGGGACCTACGCGTCAGAGACCCTGGTTCCGCCCACCACCCCTGGTGCGAATTGTTCTGGGATCCTAGGGCGTGCACCGTATGAAGGGACACACGTCGCTCATTAGGCTGGAGGTGAGCGGAAGGTCAGTGCAAGAAGGGAATCAGGTTACCCCCAACCCTTTTCCACCGCAACCCCACCAGATACGTAGTCGTCCCTATCCTTGGGGTCTCCTAACCCTAGGCTGACTCCACAATCTGAGCACCCAATCCCTCTAGCCAGATCTAATCTCTGGAGGTTCATCGGGCACTTGTGGAAAGGTTCACCCTCTAAATCCTTCACGGCTGCGGTTCGATCGGAACCTGCAGTCATGATCCGGGTCAAGATGCATCCAGGAGAGGGCCGTGTAACACCCCGGTGTTATGCCAGCATTTAGACACTGCAAATCATACATATTATGCATCATCAAGCATCATAATCATACATGCCTAATCATGTAAATAATAACTGAAACCATGCTTCGAAACATATGAAACATGCTCGTGAAACATGAATGTTGCATACACTTGTTTAGAATTGTTTTTGCCCTAATTATACTTGCTAGGTTAGGAAAACATGTTTGGCTATAATTATAAATCATCTAGAATTATTTAGCACAGCTTTTGGAGCAAAGTTTATATTCAAATTTTTGCCAAATTATGCTTTTAAAAATAATTCTTCAAAAATTGGGTTTTGAATTATTATTGATTTTTAATTGTAATTCAACATCTACTTGGAATTTGATTTTGGTCATAAAAGCAAAGTTGCAGAGGATTAAATTCTAAGCAACTTTTATTTTTGGGACATTTTCAAAAGAAGTCATTTTCTTGCTCAAAATGATATTTGAAAACTGGTATTTAAAAATTCCTTGAAAATAGGAATTGAAAAAGGGTTCTCTCCTTTCTGGCCCACGCTCCACCCCGCCGCGCGCCGCGCCTTCGCCGCGGCCTAGCCCAACTCGTGCGTCTGGCCTGCCTCCGCGCTGGCCCGCTCGCCCGGCCTGCCTCAGCGCTGCGCCGCGCCGCGCCCGACCGCGTCAAGGCGCGCTCGTCGCGTGGCCGCCATGCGCCGGCGACGCACGTCGCGCGGCAGCCTCGGCCTGCCTCGCCCTCCCTGTGCTCCGCCTTCAAAGCTATCCGAACGCGCGCACACCACTCCACCCCGCACGCCATCCCGTCTCCTCCTCCTTCTCTCCAGTTCAGAGCTCCGCGGGAGCTCTCGCCACCGAACGCCGCCGCTGCCCCACCGGCGACGTACCCCTCCTTTCTCGCCTTCTTTCTTCGATTTTCGCCGCCAACAGCTCCGCCTTGGGTCCCTGCCTCGCTTGCGCTCGCTCGCGGCCGCCGCCGTCGAGGTAAGGGCCGAGCTTGGCCGCCTCCTTCCTCTCCGGCGAGTGCGCTGCCACGGCCGCGTGGTCCGTCATGCCGCCGGGCCAACGCCGCCCTCCCAGTCGGTGCGGCTCGGCGTGGTGTGCACGCTGGCACCGCCTGCGCCACCGGGAGAGCTCGCCGCCGGTGAGCACCGGTCGGCGGGGCTCCTCCCCTGTTCTAGGGTCACTGACCCGTGGGGCCACAGGGCCCAGCCGTAGTGGCCGGTGGAAATTCCGGGTGCTCAGCACCGGGTGCACCCAACAATTTTGTCGGCTGGTTTTAAAAAGGAATTAAGAAATGAATTTTCAGATTTCTGTTAAATACTTTGGAAAATGTTTGTGTACTCATTTTGGCTCTAAATTTGTTGAAACAAATTTTGCTAGGTTTCTTGTCACCAGATCTACATGATAAAAATATTGCATGTCATTTTTAAGATACTTTTCTGTAGAGCTTTATTTAATCCTTGATATTGCTGATATCTTATAAAATGTGTAGTAAAACTTATATGCTTCAGAAAAATATGATTTCAAGTTTGTTACTCTTCTTGTGTACTGTACTTTCTGTGAAAAATATATTCCATGCATGTCCTGTAGAAAAATTATGAGGTGTAGTTCAAGTGCCTTTTATGGCTGATTTTTGTTATTTTTGCTAGAGAGCAAAATTTGTATAAAGCATGCATGTGATAATTTTTGTACAGTGATTATTTACTGTTTAGAACCTAGGAAAAATACTAAACCTGTTGTTTGACACTTTTCATAATACAAAGTATTTTCATGTTCATAATTATGCCATAACTTGTCATTTTTGTGTAGGCTATTCTACTTATCCAAATGCCATAAAAATCTAATGGTAGACTACTTAGGTTAGTACTGTGCTATGGTAATTTTCTAAGATTTTTCTAAGCTATAAGTATAGATGTTGTTATTCAAACCTATTATTAACTAGGGTTAATCAAATGTTGCTTTGTGTATGCTTAAAAAATTAGTGAGGCTTTGATGTATCTTTGAAGCATTTAATGAGATGTGTTGACTTAGCATATTAGTAGTAGAAGAGAATACAGTAGATGACATGTGCCTGTAGTACATGTTCTTGGATGATGTTGACTACCTTGCATTCAAGCATATCCATTGTGCTCATTTCATCCGATGCACCTTTTGCATAAGCACTTACGCACATGCATCATACAGGATCACAAACCGAGAACCCAGTCGTCGTACCCGAGGAGCCCGAGGAGCAACTCGAGGTGCAGCCACAGGAAGTGACCGAAGCAAACGAGGAGGACGTTGAGGAACTTCCGGAGTGCCCCGATCATCGCCCGAGCTCCTTCGAGAGAGGCAAGCCTCGGAGCATTTTCTCCCCGGTTTGCAATTATTAATTAAATGCTTTACTTTAATTGATGCATTACGTTCAGTAGTTGTTTGCAACCGTTGCTGCATTATACCTTGTCTACCTTTGTTATACGACATCCTTGTTACCCTGGTATCCGCAGTCGAGTCAATGCTTAGCTGGCTTAGACCGGTAGAAGTCGGGTGATTTCCTGTCACCTACGAGCTATAGGTGGTTACCTGGATCTGCTTGGATAACTATGTAGTCATGGTATAACTAAGTGATAAATGAAGTTGAGACCGGACGGAGACTTACAGAGTTTTTGACTGTAGTGCTTTCCATCTGTGTCGATTAAGGACCGACCGTTGTTGGGCCTCGAGTCATGTTGAACGCATGCCTTACATTTAGCTGGCCGAATAAAGTACCTTTCGACCGCGAAGCTGGGAGATTATTCGGGCCGAGTAGATTGCCCGCAGCGCACTGTGCCGGAGCAGGTGTGGTAGGACACGGGGGCGAGATGATAAGACCAAAGTGCAGTCGGTCGGCCCCCGGGTACATGTGGTTCCTAGCAAACTCGAGATTCCTGGATAGTTGACTCGGTGACCAATACCTCACTTTAGCGGGTGAGTGAGGTTTGTGTAAGGAATAAATCACCAGCTGGTTAGGAATCGATTCGAATCGCTATCGCTTCTGGATAGTGAGCACTTGACTTGAGTTACTTCATCGTAGTAATGATTATGGAACACTTGGACAGTTATAATGAATATGACATTATGGAAGTTGTTAATGATCATTGGTTATCATTATTTGCTTAATCACATGCTTGCTCTAGTATAGGTGCAAATGTAGTCAACAGGTTAATAATAATTAACTTGACAATAATGCTTTTGGAAAGGTTCTTGAAATACTAAAAATGCCTCTTTTTGAAAATGAGTCAGCTACCCTACTATAAAGCCCTTCATAATTCTTGGTGTCACTTTATTTTCGGTTATGTCGGGTAAGTCTAGCTGAGTACCTTCTCGTACTCAGGGTTTTATTCCCACTTGTTGCAGATGGGTAGATGTATTACGGCTACTGTATCAACTGCCTTTATCCTACGATGGGTGATGCTTAGGACCATGGGCATGGTCATTCCTTACGTCTCGTCTGATGCTTTTGTTGGAGATGATCATTAGCTGGCACTGTATTTGAACTCCGTGTGAGTGTGTGTGGTTTTGAACAAATGGCTTCCGCTACTTCTATTTGAACTCGTTTTGTAATAACTATGTTTAAACTCTGATGTATCTGTGATGCAAACTTTTATGTAATATATGATGGTGACCGCTAAACTTATTACGATCTTGGCTGGTATGTGAGTTGGTTTAAAATCCTTCATGATTTCACGGAGTACCGGGTTATACGGGCTTAAGTTTGCTAAATCGTCTGCTCTGGTGGATGATTTTCTTACTTAATTTCGTATAATTGGTCGATTCTGTTACAGGCCGCAAGAATTTCTATGGTCCTAATCAAGGGCGGTGGGGGCGTGGATCTGGGGGACAAGGATGGGGTGGTGGTGCTCAAGGGAGGGGACAAGGAAGAGGAGGACCGGAAAGAGGGAGAGGTAACAACATCTAGGATCGCAAAGATCATCAAGAAGGGAATGTCAAGAAAGTTGCATCTGAAGAGGCATCATCTAACGAAGAGAAAGCTGATGAGAATTGGAAAAAGGCAGCTGAGAAGACTAGAGAGAACCAAGGGCAAGAGGTTGAAAGGCAGCAAGAAATCCAAGAGAATAAACAAGGTAGCATCACCCCTGAAGCTCCTGAAGATCCTCGCAACCTGCCTAATCCTGCTCAGAATAGAGTTGCATGTAAAAACTATGGTCTATTCAACCATTTGACTAGAGATTGTAGAAGGTTCTAATGTGATATCCGTGGGCTCAACAATCACACTACATATGATTGTAAACGGTGCGTTCTGTGGAATACTGGTCCTGAACTGTGTGCAGCTCTGGTTGAGGATCAAAGCTTTTTCTTTATTGAAGAGTGTATCGATCCTAGGGTGGCTAGAGAGAAGGAGAACATTGTAGTGATTCATGTTGTTCAAGGTCATGCCACAACAAAGCAAATTGAGCAACAATTCTTCTATCTGGCTGGTTCAAGTACTTGGAAATGGAACGCTAGAGAAGTAGGTGAAAATAGGTTTGTCGTGAGGTTTCCTAATGCCAAGATGATTATGGATTGGGGTCACATCAAGGCTTTTGCTATGAATGATGCTGATGCCTTCCTGAAGATGGAGCAATGGTCACCTAAACTTGGGGCTAAAGGTATGCTTCAACAAGCCTGGTTTAGGGTCAAGGATATTCCCGGAGATCAGAGATCTATCAGAACTATTGCCAAGGTTGGGGGCTTGGTTGGCAAAGTCATGGAGATAGATGAAAAAACCAGGTTCAGGGTAGATTATGTGAGGATTAAAATTGCATGTAGAGATGACCAAAAGAAGGAAAGAGGTGGGGGTCATTCTTAAATTGGATTTCGAAAAAGCATACGACAAAGTGAATTGAAAGTTGCTCTTTACCTGTCTTGAAAAAAGAGGTTTCAATAGCTTGTGGTGTGACTGGAAAGACAAGTGGTCACCGGGGGGACAATTTCTGTGAAAGTCAATAACAAACTTAGACATTATATTAAGAGTTACAAAGGTGTTAGACAGGGAGATCCCTTGTCGCCAATTTTATTCATTTTTGTAGCAGACTATTTGACTAGGATGGCTTATAAAGCACAAAGAAATGGTTTGATAACTGGTTTGGTTAGTCACTTTATTCCCAATGGAGTTGCGATATTGCAGTATGCTGATGATACAATTGTCTTTTTAAAACATGATATAAATGGTGATGTTCACATGAAGTTGCTTTTGTATTTGTTTGAAATGCTTGCTGGCCTTAAGATAAACTTCAACAAAAGTGAAAATTTCATGATTAATGATGAAGAGAATTAGGGGCAGACATATGCTAATATTTTCAATTGCCAAGTGGGCCTTTTTCCAATTAAATATCTGGGGGTTCCTGTGAGCCCTAGCAGATTAAAGGTTTGTGACTGGATGCCCTTAGTTGAAAAAAGTATGAAAAAATTGGATGGTTGGAAAGGTAGCTCTTTATCAATTGCAAAAAGAACTACTTTGATAGGATCCAGTCTGAACAATTCACCAATCTACCATATGTCTGTTTATCTTTTACCCAAAACCATCATAAAAAGGCTAGACAAAATAAGAAGAACTTTTTTCTGGCAAGGAGGGGGTACAAAGAATAAATATCATCTTGTTAAATGGGAAATAATTTGCAAAAGTAAGAAACAAGGAGGTTTAGGTATCAAAGATTTAAGAAGAATGAACATATTTTTTTAATGGAAATGCTGATCTAATGGAAATGGGACCTCGTGTTAAAGAAATATCTTTCTGGAAGAGTGCTCTCACTGATTGTCCAGACACACACACACAAGTACTTTTTTCTTCTTCTGCTATATAAAAGCAAAGCGGCTTTATGAGTGGCACAATCAAATTCAACATGCTATTGTATTAGGCTAGTACACTACAGGAAATACTCCTAACGCACGCAGTATGAGGCCAACGTTGGTCAATCAAGTGGAGAAGATGAGACGATACGAAAGCGGGGCACTCGTCGCTCGTGCTCACGGTGTAGTGTCTTTTCACGTTTCACTAAACTTAGCAAGGGGAACAAAGGATCGAACACGGCAAGTACAAGTTTTTTTTTTTGGGTCTCTCATCTACGTACGGCTGTTCGTACACACGCATGTCCACTCAACACACGCACACTACACACACCACACACCACCCGTGTACTCCATCACCAAGGAAACAAAAGAAGAAAGAAAAAAAAAGAGACGGATGAGCTCCCAGTGACTAAATCTATGAACTGAACTACATCATGCTGCTGAAATTGTGAAACTAGAGCAGGGTACTGGGTACGTCGTGTTCATGACTTCATGTTTACCTGCAGCGGTGCAGGGCCGTCATGAACTGGACGCTAATGCTGCTCTAGATTGTATACTTTGGATTATTTATTCAGACATTTCGTAATCATCCTGTCTTTTCTAGAGCTCGTAAAGTCGTAAAAGAAAGTCAACTAAAGTGATGTTCAACATGTCCGAAATAATCTTTCTTACAGTAACGTCAGACTTTTTAGAACAATTCAACCAAAGCACCGTCGGAGATGAGGATATCCGACGAGTGTGGTGGAGGAGGGGCGCAGGCCAAGCGAGCGCGAAAAATGTACTGCAGTGTGGGACCTATATATCAACTACTTCATCCTACATCATATATGCCCCTAAACCTAAACACAAGACAGAGATGAATCCGTCCTCTTCAATCAAACATGAGATGAGTTCATCATATCCATCCTAAAAAACAAAGATAATTTTATCCCATCTATAAACGAAAACGCACGCCTATATAGTTCAAAATCGAAGTGGCGAGTGGCAAACCAAATAGCCAATGGACCCTGCGTCCATGATCTTGGACCGAATATCCATCAACATAAAGATGCCATGCCCATCTCCCTCATGTAGATGTAGACACTTAGTACCGCGTATAAGTGTATTGTGTAATCAGTAAATCAGATCATGTATCCGTGAAGGGGAGGAGAGAGCGGGCGGCGGCGGGTGAACTGGCGCCGGCGGGCGGGGGAAGCAGGGGAAGAGAGAGGCGGGCACTGGCAGCGGCGGCGGATGGAGAGCGGAGAGCCAGTAACCTAGGACGAAAGGCCAGGATGGAGTGCTGGCGCTGGGATCGGACGGACACAGCAGGACACGGTAGGACTGTTCATTTCGGGGACTGTTGCAAAGGCAGAAGAGAAACAAGAGATCTATGGCCCCGTTCGGCTGGTCTGAAACTTAGCTTGTTCGGCTTCTTTTTTCAGTCGGAATAGTGTTTTCTCTCACAACATTTCAGCCAAGTTTCAGACCAGCGAACGAGACCTATAAAAAGAAGCCCCTTTTCAAATAAAATGAAAAGAAGCAGAGACGTTGTATTTTTTTTTTCCAAAAACACATAGCAAAGGCGGCGGCTACTGTTGTTTTAAATCCTTTCCCAGTGGCAGAAGAGTAACATGAAGAGCAAGAGAGAGCCACAATTAAAAAGAATGTCATATTCTATGCCTCACCCCACCTCCTCCCTCCCGTGCTTGTTGGTTTTTTACATCAATGGCCTTCACCAGGACCTAGGTGAAGGTTGTGGACTTAATTGTTGGATTATAAGTCTTACCATGTCCAAAGCTTATGTATGTCGAATTGCAGAGACAAATTTTATAATTATTTGTCAAAATTGTTAAATATAATTTATCAAATTTATTCTTTAATCAAATGATAAGTCTGCCACTGTATATAAAGGATACCTCCTCCATCCTAAATTATAAGTTATTTTAAGAATTTTAGAGAGTCAAAGCATCAGTTTAACCAAATTTATATGATAAGATAATAACATTTATGATGCCAACTAAGTATCATTAGATTCTTTATCAGTTATATTTTCATAGTATACCTATTTGATGTAAAAAAATCTTTATAATTTTTTTTATAAATTTGATCAAACTTGAGATGCTTTGACTCTCCAAAATTCTTGGAATGACTTATAATTTGCAATGGAGGGAGTATTAGATTTAATTTGCTATTTAGCCTAAATTTCATGGCAAAGCTCCTGCTATCTTTTTGTGGTTTGTTGAATTGTTGTGGGGCAATATATAGGCAGGGGCTGTTGTAGCCTGTAGGAAAAAGCGGAAATTTTATTTTATTTTTTAAGCAGAAGGTTAATTAAGGACAAGTTCGAATGGTAAAGACGCAATTGTAATTTCTTTTTTCTTCTATTCTACACACAGGCATACAAAATATATTTTTCATCTAGGGAAATCCATTTTTACCATTTGATTGATAGGCACTAATTCTCGGTAGCGCTGGACCGCTGGTGGGCAAGAAGCGAGAAGTCCTACACCGGCTCTTTTCTAGAAAAACGGGCGTGCAGTACAACTCCTTCAGTAGGGTGTTATTGAAGTAGCCCAATATCACTTTCTAGGTTTAGTAGGGGAGATACTGTAGCAGTACCATAATATATCTTCTACAATACTCATATGAAAGGTGGGTCTTACGAAAATGTAAGAGAAAATATGGCTGAAAAGTGGTAGTTAGGATGGTTCCGACGGTATTGGGGAGTTGTATCTTCCTCTCTTTTTTGAGGGAAGATGAGAGAAATATTGGTGGCTACCAAAAAAAGAAAGAGCTATTAGGAAACTGCTGGACCAATGAAAAAACATAGTTGTCTCTAATATGACAGTTTTCCTCTTCCTTGGGTATGCGCTCCGCCTCGTCCGACCCTTGGGTCTGCGTTTCGCCTCGTCCGGCCTCTGGGGGAGGACTCCGCCTCGCCCGACCCTAAGGCTGCGGGCTCCGCCTCGCCCGACGGAGACCCATATCGTCGCCAACCACTCCAGGTCCAAGCATATGGGCTCGAGTCAAAGCTCTGACACCAGAGAAGAGACCGTCACGCCCCGATGTAACCTGTGGCCTTGACGGGCCATACCGGAGGATTCACATCAAGAACAGCGCGGGGCGTACCGATGTTGTTCTACCTACCCCCGTACGAACACTGACGGACGCATCAGTTCACTATGACGTTCGCCAGGACGAAGTGGAGCGCCATGACCGGCATATGACGCCTGCGCATGGCGCTAACGATGGACAGGACCGCGACGCGAAGCCGTCTCTGTTGACATCTACATGGTCGGCGGGACCTACATGAAGGAGAAGGACCCGACGATTCTGAAGGCCTTCGGCTCTCTCTCTCTCTCGTTCTTCTTTTTCCTCCGCTGTAACGCATGCTTTTCCTTGACCTATAAAAGAGAAAGCACGGCGTCCCATAAGGGGCATCGCAACACATCACATCGATTCAGGCTTGATCCGATCGAATCATCACGAACACACGGTCGAGTAGCAACCGAGCTCTTGGCACCCGTTCACTCTTTCCACCGGAGACTTAGGACCTGTCCCTCTCTCGCGCCGTTTGTAACCCATACTATGAACTTTCAGTGCTAGTAACACGAGCAGCAACAACGAACTAGATGTAGGGACATTTTACCCGAACCAATATAAATCTCGTGTCCTCTAAGCACACTATCCGAGCCAGACGCGCAATATTAGAAATTTACTTGTCGGTGGCAACTCAAAACACCGACATGTATCTTCCCCTTTCTTTGAGGGAAGATAAGAGAAATATTGATGGCTAAAAAAAAAAAGAAGAGTTATTGAAAAACTGCTGGAGCAATAAAAAAAATATAGTTATCTCTAATATGATAATTTTATGAGGAACTGCTGCATATGCTCTCATTGCTTGTGGAGAAGAGTACTCCTTCCGTTTCGACCTGCCGCTTCGAGTTTGGACGCACGCGCGGACGTGGCTCGCCGTCGGCACCGCCCCGGACCCTCAAAGCTCCTCTGCCCACTGCTGTCCCCTTCCCCACGGGAAACGCCGCCGTCCTACGACAGCATTCACGTGCGGCGCAGGGCCGCGGACGCACGGAACGGAAACCCCAGCCCCAGGAAAATAAAAAGAAATCCACTTGCCCTCCCGTTGCCGGAAAAGAAAAGAAAATGCTGCCACACCCACACAACAACAGCGGGCCTCGCTTTTGCTAGTGGCCCCCCTCTCTCTCTCACTCTGGCCCTTGCCTTTATTTTTATGATACTGTACTCCGTATATTGATTAGCAATAACTTGTGGCCTTTGCGATTGCGTCCACACCGACGCACGGCACGGCGCCGTCGTGCGATCTCTTTCCACGTCGTCGCGGCTCGCGACGACAGGGACTGCTGCACCGAACCGGCGGGAGCTGTTCGTGTCACGCCTCTCTCTTTTTCCAGCTTCCCGTGCTCCTCGTGCCGGTGCCTGACTGGCTGTGACCCCATTTCCGTTACGTTTGCGTGCCCAAGAGCCACAGACCACTAGATTTTTTTAGGCCCTTATCGTGCTTCAAGTCGGGTGCTTTTCTATTGCCGGGACGGCGACTCCACTCCAGACACGGCCTGTGAAAGCACGTCCACGTCGCGTCGTACTTGCGTGAATTATTCTGCACTCTCCGCCTTCGGAATCAAAATGGCATGGAATCGTCAATCGTGGATGGATGCTGTTGTGGCCGGGAGAGTACGTGACAGCGGTGACACGACAAGGTGGTAGAGTAACGGTACTGCGCTCGCTTTACCTAGCTGATGTCGACGAGTTCCGGAAAGCAGGAGCGGTTGTTCCATGTTCCTCTGCTCTCCCGTTCCAGGATCCACGTTAATATTGGGTTCGCGAATAAATTTTCTTAGCCACAAATACTACTGAATGGTGCAACGCTATATATCTCTTTCGTTTGCACGGAACGATAGCGAGCCAAAGAAGAAAGAAGAAATAATATATTAGCCAACACAAGGACGAGCAACCCCGTGACCATGCTGCTTCTATTGTGTTGATTGATGCTCAATTTCTTTTGATTGTTGTCATTTTGTTTCTTTTGATATAGGTATAGAGTACGTAGCTCGGTCCATATATTCGAAGTAGCGCTATACGTATATAGATATGATTGCTTCAACTTGCTCGCTACATGTTGCAACGTTTGTAGTGATGTCTTTGTCCTAAGCTAGCCATAGGAATAGGATGCAGGGCAGGCAGGCGCAACCGGCCGTCAACGGTTCCCTACCTCATCCGCCGGTTTTCGCTCGTCTGCTACAACCTACGAAGCGCAAAAGCCCCCAGGCCCAGTTGCAAACTTGCGATGTGTACGCACGGCACTTGGGCCGCGCCGCGCCTGAACCGAGCCAACTCCCGCGAGGCCACACGCCCGCGCTGGGCCGCGCTCCCATCCCAACTCGCAAAAGGAATTCCCTCGCAAAAACACATGGCGCGGCATTACCGGCCCGCCCGCGCCACGGATTGGCTCCCGGCCCAATCGGACGAGGCTTCTTGGCCGCGAGAGACCAAGGCAACGGCCTCTGCTGCCGCCTGCCGCCTGCCGCCTGCCGCCTGCCGTACGCCCCCTCGGCTGTCGCCGTGGCCTCCCGGGACGCCAGCCACTTCCTCCCGAAAGGTGCGTGCCCGTCCCATCCCATCGTCCTAGCGACACCGACCCTTGCTTACCCCAAAAGCTATCCGAGTCAGCACCGGCCAGCAGTTTGTTCATCTTAATTAAACCCAAACCATCGACAGCAGCAGTACAGCGCGTCGCCCAGTTGCATTTGGGTCTCGGGGAATCTCACTCGCTGTACAAGTTGCATTTTCAATGCGTATGTATCCTCTGTCATGACAGGCCAGCTTTAGTATATCTCCATCTCTTCTCACCGGACAGCACATTGCAACATTTTATAAGCAATTGAAGATCGCCCATCGACGGACATGTTATATACGTACATAGATGTACCTGCCGCCGCCTATCTTTTCTTTTCTTCCCTCGAATACATAAAAAGTTTGCACATCTTTATGACCGAGAAATAGTGAAAATTACGCCACGAAGCCACGAACATGACGCACTAGAGAGATTAGTGTTACGAACATGGCACACTAGGTGTATGTACCCACGCCGCCTATCACACACGTGCACCTTAGCCTCGGCGTTAAGAGTTCCGATTGAATACGATACGTCGGTACCGATGCCGCTCTAGTACGTACGTACATTGCAAAGGGACGTACGGTACATGTTCCAAGCAAATGCAACTTGGGAAATTCAATCCTGAAAAGATTCTATTCTACTATACTCCTAGTTGTTATCAAGATGACGAGATCATTCCTAATATATATACCACTTCATATTGAGATGACGAGATAAATTTTTCTCTAATATACGTATACACCTTTGCCTTATGATAGGTTCTGACAGATGACAGCATAACCTCGACATGACGCCATGGCCGGGACGTGATCACATTCTGACCGGCGTGGCTAGGGTTCAAGGACGGCGCGCGTCGCTTCTTTCGTTTTGATTCTATACTAGAGCAACTGGTTTATTTTATTTTTCTATCTACAATCGGCAACGCCAACGACCGATTCCTCGGCGAGAAATCCAGGCCGCAACCGGAACCGGATTCCGGAGTGGTCCTGTCCTGTTGCCCAGTTTCGTGTCGAGGGAGGGATGGCCGCGGTGCTCGGCGCGTTCGTGCCGGATACCGCGGTGCGGTGGCGCGGGCTGGTGACGGGGGAGGTGGCGCGGCGGATGGGCGTCGCGCCGGAGGCGAAGACGCTGGTGGCCAGGCTGGACCGGGTGGGCGCCGCGGTGCGGGACGCCGAGGCGCGGGCCGCGTGTGGGGACGACGGCGCGGCGCGGTGGCTGGCCAATGTGCGCGCTGCCGCTTACGAGGCGGACGGGGCCGTCGACCGGTGCAGGGTCGCCGCGCGCCGGCGCAGGGCCCACGACCAACAGCAGAGCCACCACCACCAGGCAAGATCACCGCTTCATAGAACTGTAATCACGGCGGCACTTCTGCAGGGTCTGTTGCAGGTTCATCCATTGACTCAGATCCTTTCTTCCTGGCCGGCAGGCTCTTCCTCGGCTGCTATCCTCCTGCTGCGACACGGACGTGTCCTGTGGCGACATCGCGGCTGACATCAACAACCTGAACCGGAGGCTGCAGGTCATCCTGAAGGAGAAGCATCGGCTTCAGCTCCGTTCATCCCTCGGTGATCATTACTCAGCGCCCGTGCGCACGGCACATAGGCTCCGAAAACCGGAGAGGACCCGGGCTTCTGACACCGACATCGTTGGCTCAAGGATCGAGGACGACGCTGCCGGGCTCGTCCGACAGCTGACAGAGACGGACGGGAGAACCGGCTGCACGATCGTCGCCATTATCGGCCCCGACGGAATCGGCAAGACCATGCTCGCCAAGAAGGTGTACGGCAGCGAGAGGATACGGCGCGGCTTTGGGGCGAGGTCATGGGTGTGCATTCCCAGAGAGTACAACGAGGCCGCCCTGCTCTCCCTGGTCATCGACTCGTTCGGCGGCGACACAACGGGCGGCGAGAGCTTCGCCGACCTCGAGATGACGCTGGTCAGGCTGGTGGAGGAGAAGAGGTTCTTGCTCGTGCTGGACGACGTGCGGTACGGCGGGGTGTGGGAAGACGTGCTGAGGAGACCGCTCGAGCGCGCTGCTGGACGCGGCAGCAAGGTGGTGATCACGGCGCGGCACGGCAGCATTGCTCGGGAGATGGGCGCCGGCCACGTCCACCGCGTCAAGAAGCTGGACATCGACGATGGCTGGCTGCTGCTTCGCACGGCGGCCTCTATAGTTGACGAGGCCACGGCGGGCGAACTGAAGGGCGTGGGTGAGGGGATAGCTGATAAGTGCGGCGGCGTGCCATTGGCGATCAAGGCTGTTGCCGGCGTCCTGAGGACACGGGATGCGACCGCACAAGAGTGGGGCGAGGTGCTCGCCAGCACGGCGTGGTTGGTGAAGGGGCTCGCGGAGGATGCCATGAAGCCGCTGTACCTGTGCTACGACGACTTGCCGTGCCACCTCAAGCAATGCTTCCTGTACTGCTCGCTGTTCCCCTCTGACCTCGCCGTGGATAGGCGCGTGCTCGTGCAGCTTTGGATAGCTGAAGGCTTCGTGCAGATCAGAGCCGACGCCAGTGTCGAGGAGGTGGCCGAGGAGTACTACGATGAGCTCATCACAAGGCACCTTCTCCAGCCGGCAGAGGGAGATGAACACGGTGGCGCCGCGTGGTGCACCATGCACGACATGCTGCGAGCTCTGGCGCAGCTGCTCGCACATGGTGAGGAGTGGACCGGCGACTCGTACCGACTGTTGGTCGACAGCGATGCCGCCTTCGCACCACGACGTGTTTCACTCCCGGGAAGAAACCTGGCTGCGATACCTGAGAAGATTCTCAAGTTAGAAAGGGTAAGAACGCTGCTTCTTCAAAAGAACCCACTTACAATTGAAGGAAGCATCTTTACAAGATTGCAACATCTTAAAGTATTGGATCTCAGTGAAACAGCAGTCGAGCTCATTCCAGAGAACCTGGGCAATCTTGTTTATTTGAGGTTCCTGAATCTGTCTCACACAAGGATTCAGGCAATTCCAGAATCCATAGGCAACCTGTGGAGCCTGAAATTCCTTCTGCTAAGAGGGTGCAAGACACTGCACGCGCTGCCAAAAGGGATAGAGCATCTGAGAGGACTCAGGGACCTTGACCTTGCCGGCACAGTGATCAATGACGCGGCATTCAGAGTAGGCCATCTGAGAAGCATCACATCACTCTGCTGCTTCACCGTGACGAGCAAAGAGGCGCGTGCTGCTCAGGATAGGAGTGGGTGGCCTCTGGATGAGCTCAAGAACTTATCTCAGCTGAGAACACTGCACATACAGAAGCTTGAGAAGGCTGCTAATCGATCGGAGGCAACTGAGATGTTACTTGATGCCAAGAAAGGCCTCAGGGAGCTCGAGCTGTCGTGCAGCAGCACTGTCAGGCCACTTCAAACACCGGAATTGGTCAGAAAGATTGAGGATATCTTCGAAGAGATGCATCCGCCACTATGCCTGGAGTCACTGAAGCTTGTAAACTACTTTGGGACAAGGTTCCCAAGATGGCTATCAGTGACCTTCCTGCCAAATCTCCATGATCTAGACATCATTGGGTGCAACTTCTGCCAGTCTTTTCCTCCATTAGGCCGTATGCCAGAACTGAGATCCTTGTACATAGCAGACTCTCTAGCTCTGAAGGATATAGGTGCAGAGTTCACAGGCACCGAACACCCACATCAGGTTCCATTTCCGAAGCTGGAAAACCTGCACCTCCGAGGGCTGCAGAAGCTCCAGACATGGACAGACATTGAGCCAGGGGCATTTCCATCTCTGCAGGAACTTCAGCTTGAGAGCTGCCCCAAGCTGCAAAATCTTCCTGTTGGCCTCAGACATGTGACATCCCTGACCAAGCAACACATAGCAGATATGGCAAGCCTTGAGGCTGTGGATGACATTGCTACACTGAGGGAATTGATCGTTTGGAACACTCCTAATTTGAAGAGGATATCAAACCTGTCTTCCCTTGAAGATATCAACATGTGCCACTGCCCTATGCTGGAGAGTGTGGAGAATGTAGACGGATTACAAACAGTGCACATCTTTGATCATGACTTGCGGGACATGCCCAGATGGATTGAGGCACATGCTTCCAAGCTTCGATCACTGAATTTCACAAGCACAGTTGAGCTGCTGAAAAGGTGCTTGGTTGACGGTACAGACTGGCCTGTGATTAAGGACATCAAGGAAGTTCATGGGTACTCCACTGGTTCCAGCTACATATACTATAATAGGAGTCCTTATATCTTTGAGAGCAATGTGAGTGATGAAGATAACCTCAGTGTCAGAGAGAATGAAGCAGATCCTGATAATGTTGATGATATTTCAGTTTCATCTTCAGGTACCAGTTATCTAGAAATCAGAGGATTCTTTGACTCAAAAGTATTGAAGGAAGGAACTACCAGGGCTGAAGAAATTGTATCGGGTAGGAGTGTCGGGAGCATGCTGGGGCTCACTCATCGTCGCTTGCATAAGCTAGCAGAAGTTGACCCTGAAGATGATGAGGTTGAGGACAGAGCAGATTCAGTTGTGCCACTTCCTTCTAATCCAACAAGAGCTACAGCATCTGCAGCAAAAGTTGGTTGTGTTGTGGCTGATTATCATAATGATCCTGGTTCATTGTCAAAAGCTACAAGTCATGAGTCTGAAGCAATAACCAACAGGGCCGAGCACAAGCACGGGCGGCCGGTTCGGTCGAACAGGGCCCCCAAATAGGAGGGGCTCACCAACCAGTCAGGTGTAGTATAGGTATAGATGTACATGTACTGTATAGGCCTGTAGGTGTATAGTAGGCCCAATCGATGGCACATGGCAGGTAGCAGGCGGCCAGGCCCAAGGCCCCAAGCCCCCAAGCGGCAAGCGGCATGCCCTGCCCCTCTGGCCCTCTCGCTGTCTCGCATCGCAGGCACAGGTACCGCGACGGTACAGCACTGTAGGCCGCATCATCAATTCATCAGTTCATCACGCCAGCCGCCAGGCGCCGCATCGGCGTCCAGGACGCATCCGCAGACCGCAGGGCGCCGCGCCGGCCAGGCAGGACGCCAGGATGGCAGGACTCCATCGCACTTCGCGCACATCGCAGTCTCGCAGATCCCGTCTCGTCCGTGATCGGTGATCCGTCAGTCCGTCTCGTGTCTCGCGCCTCGCGGCAGATCGGTATACTAATCTGATTTCTGATGCAATTAATTTTCAATATTTTAATCAACATTGATGGATAATGACTAATATAATATTGATCCATCTAGGTGTTTAGTTATATTTGTTCTGATTCTGGATTATCTAGTGTTTCGATACAAGATTGTAGTCATGTCTTCTGTAAATCGGTCTAGAAAGTATGAATCTGGTTACCAAAAGCGTAAGAAAAAACAAAGAATAGAGGATTTAACTCAATCTCAAAAGGGGGCTAGGGATAAATTTGTTAGAAAAGAGTCACAAGTGTCCACCGATAATGATGACAATGATTCTAGAGATGTTCAGATGGAGACAGAAAATATTGTTGGGGTCGAGGAAGTTCTTATTGATAACACAAACATTGAAATGGATGACAATGCTGATAACATTGGGGCCAATAGTACGTGAGAGGACAAGGTTATGACAATGGGTCAAATATGAAAGGAAAACATAAAGGGGTAAAAAAGAACAAATGTCTTTAATTATAAGATATGTTGACTCAAGCAATTTCCTCACTTACAACAAGATTTGAACAATACCAGAGTTACCAACAAAATTTTGGTTTCTTATTTACCTCTGAAACATTACAGTCATTGGATGACACGAGTTTGAAATCTTCTTGTGATAATCTTGGGGCTGTCCTTACAAAAGACGGAAAATTTGATGTTGATGCCAATGAATTGTATGTGGAGTTGAAGTTTCTTCAAGATTTCATTCCTAAAGAAAATATGGGTCCTGTTGAAATTCTAAAGTTCCTAAAGCGGTATGACTGTTTTTCCAATGCAAGTATTGCATATAGAGTTCTGTTGACCATTCCTGTGACCGTTGCATCGGCAGAGCGAAGCTTTTCTAAATTGAAACTATTGAAGTCATATTTGCGTTCGACAATGACACAACAAAGACTTAATGATTTAGCTACAATAGCACTTGAGAGTGGATTGCTGGAGAAGATTGATTATGAGCATATCATTGAAGATTTCATTTCAAGGAACACTAAAAGAATGAAGTACTTCAATTAAAGATTATGAAAGCAAAAATCGAATAGGTACGGTTTTTGATATATCTTAGTGTGATATGTATCATATATCTTATTTACAGTCATATTTTTTAGGGAGGTAGGCCTCATTTTAGAGTTTGGTACAGGGCCTCGATTTTTGCCGGCTCGGCCCTGATAACCAATGATGAAATCTGTCATGATAACATAGTGACGTCGGCTTTTCCCAGGCACACAGAGTCCAAAACAGCAAAAGACGTTTCTTCTGAACCTAGCACTGATGGATATGCTACTCTTACCAAATCTGCTGCCCCAATTGGTCATAACTTGGTCCGACAAGGGTCTCGAGCAATCGACAATACTGAAATTGGTCAAGATTTTAACTTCAGTAGTATCCGAAGGAAGGAACACACATCCAAGAAAGGTGAAGGCACCACTGCTGATGTTACTGTCACTAAAGATATTAACCTAGTTCATCCAAGGCAAGTGATGGATTCTAATAAAGGAAAAGATGATTTTGCTGATAACGCTGCAGCTAGCATCTATTCATCAGATATAATAAGTCAGAAACACATTAAAGGCCAGACTGCAACTTCTGCAAATGGAAGCACAAATGCAACTCCAATGCCAAAAAATCCATCAGACAAAGGAGGACCCGAGAAATCTGCTGGTGTCACTGGTAGCAGTTTCATCCAAGAAGCATCTCATACAGTCTTTGTCACTGAACCCACTCGAGATCTGGCTTCAAGTTTAATACACAGCAAACAACAGATGTGGGAAAAAGAGGGAGAAGTTTCTGATGCTCTTGACCCTACTCATGCTGTTGACAACAATGGAAATCAGATGGAGGATGGCAATATCAGTTCGTCAGTCAAGCTAACTCATGAGGAATCATAAGCAATCGGTGCTAGTACAACGAACTGTGATTCAGGGCCTTGCAGATTGCTTGCCGGTTTAGCCTGCAGCAACCAACAGACAACAGCGGAGCCTACGTCTCATCCCATTGATATCACGGAAGCAGCCATGAGAAAGGCAGAAGCCACCACGATAAGGAAACACTCAATGAATGAGGCGGTGAACCATGACCGTACCCACAGGGACGCGCCATGCTCCATCGACGCCAAGGCCGACGATTCTCAACAGGCGGCAAAGGTGTACTCCGCAGTGTGGGTCGACACTGACACAGACACCCTGCGCGCTCGGCTCGTCGACTCAATGCGGCACTTGCGCAGGATGGCATCTCGGCGGCGCCATCGGCAGAGGAAGCGCGGGTCGAATAACAAGTGGAGTATCGGGCCAGCGCTGGTGGTCATCCTCCTGCTTGTCTCCGTGGTGCAGCTGCTGTTCATACTCTGGCTGTACCGGAGGCTCCTGAACCAAAACTAGACAAAATGTATGCTACCACTCTGTTGGAGTCCTTGAAGTTTTGCTTCTCCATTATCTTAAGATAAGTGTATGATTTAGTAATAAGTACCTTGTAGGAATCGCGTGGAGGTGATTCAGCCGACACTCCGACAGGTTTGGGAGGCCAAGACCGCAGTGTGGCCGTGTGGCTAAAAAACGTGGCGGGAGAGCCTTGAAATTTAAAGGATCTTGGCGGCAAAATATTTCGGTAGCGGAGTGCCCAAGTGGGAGAGGAAAAGACGAGCCAAAGCCCAAAAGCGTGTGTGCCTGTGTGGGGGAACCAGAAGGAAACGAAGGAAATAGGATGAAGCGGCAGCAGCACCGGAAGAATTACCCGAGCGGGATCCGGTCGGCCGATGGGCAGACCACGCTCAAATCCTTTCTCTTCAAGCCCAGGTATATCATCGTCTGATTCGCATCCATCCCAATTTCCCCCACTTCGGGGCCAGTTCTTCAATCTGTGTCCCTTGCGTTCCCCTTTTCGTGCTTCAGGGTTGTCGATGTGGTACCGCCGCCGCCGCCGCTGGAGGGGGTGATAGAGGCGCCGATCTGTCCGCCGGAGCCGCCGAAGCGGGAGATTGTCAGAGTTACCAAGGCGATCATTAAGGAGAAACCGACCGCGTTCACCTCGGTGGGCTCCGCGGGGAAGGACGGGTGCGGCGGCGTTGGCGGCGCTTTGAGCGCCGCGGTCTTCAAGCGGTTCCACAGTTCAGCCCCAGGGGCGAGAGCGCAAGCCGGCCACGTGGAGGCAGGGGAAGACGGCGACCTCGACTTCGGCGGTCCAGGCGAGGCCCGGCTGGACGTCCAGGAGACCGGGGCGGAGAGCCGCCGCGAACCCAGGAGTAAGCGGAAGAGCCCCCTTGGTGCGCGTCCAGCCATGCTCGTCTTGCATTTCGCTCAGAATGTCAGTCTTTCACTCGATGATGACAATATCGGTCTATCCAGGCGGCGACGAGCACGGGAGCGACGCCAAGGCCAGACGCGTGGTGGTGCTCGGCGACGACCCGAGGCCGCGGCCGGCGAGCTGGCGGGGGCGCGCGAGGCCCACCCGCGGCTGTGAGGGCGGCCGCGCTCTGTACAACCACTGTAAGATCGATTCCTTCTCCCGAACTCTTAACGGCCGGTGGATCGGTGAGCAAACAGCAACCTGACGCGGTGGTTTGTTTTGGTGGCAGACGCGAGCGGGGGCGGGTGGTGGCACGGCGACATGGAGGGCGTGGACGGGGAAGAGGTCGGCTGGACGGCCGACATGTGGGAGGGGATGGGATCCGTCACGCTCGGCGGCTTGGAGTGGCACTAGCCGCCGCGGCCTAGGACTGCAGAACAGGACCGGCCCGTTACCGCCACGGCAACCGGCAGAGTATTACTAGGAATTAATGAATTAGGCAGCGATGAAGTCGTGGCATGCTATAATTTTGTGAGAAGGCATTTAACCTCAGAGTGAAAGTCTGAAAGACGTATAAAGTGGGAACAATTATACAAGTCTGTCGATAACTGCAGACAGCTGTGTTTCTTATCATGCCATTCTCTGAATCATTCTAAGTTTGCAATTGTTCTCCTTATTCAGACTCAGACATACTATTCTGAAATAGTTTTAGCATGCCAAGGTATAGTTTAATTACTTTGTTGGTTTAGGAATTGCACCACCTATGGGCTGATTTCGATGATGCACTAGCAAACTCTCCCACTCCTCTCCCTTTGTTTTTAAATGCCGACTTTCTAAGGCTGGTATTCGAGCTACACAAAATTTTAGTATTTGAGTTTAGTAGAAATATAGCAGATGGAAAAATGTAAAAGCCATTCTATTTCATGCATCCAGATTTTGTGTAGCTCAAATATCATTCCTCTCTATTGTTGTTCCTATTGCACAGCCTTTTGCAGTGTTATAATTAGTGCTGAATGTTCACGAATGGAAACAGCAAAGCTAACTGCAATTGCCAAGAGAATTACTATCTAACTTGCTATTACTATTTTTAGTTAAAACTCTAGAAAACGGGCCTCTAACAGAATAGCCAATGCAATTGCTATCCTATTTGACATGCTATCCCGCAAGCCTCGGCGGCTAAATTTGGCTAGCCAGCATACTTTGCTATCTTGGTGTATGTGAGGTTGACAGCTAGTGCCATGTTGCATTGCTCCAAATTCCATTCCTTTCTCTTAGAGATATAACTAGTCTGTTGGAATATGTTGGATTATGGAGAAATAATTTTTATGAAGTTGATAGCTAAATGAAGATATGGAACATGAAATTTAGAATGTCTCTTGGAGATGCTCTAGACCGGGTCAGCTATAGATGGCCAAATGGGCCAAGCACGATGGATCGGCCCAGGCATAGCCTGAAAAAGCACGACACTAGCACGGCCCAGGCACAGAGCCAATAGTGCCCGTGCCGGCACGGGCACGATCTAGTGCCATGCCTGGGCCGCAGGTCCCGCCCGCAGTGCCGGCACGGGCACAGCAAGTTAATGGGCTGGCACGATGCTGGCCCGATTGTTGTCAACCGTTGGATATGTTGTATGCTTTTATAAGCGTTGGATTTAGACAAACCCTAGATATAAAAGAAACCCCTCGACTCCTCAGTCCCCAGGCCGTCACTCGCACCCCCGTCCGTAGGCCACCACTCGCGACTACCTGTTCCCCCGCGGCATCTCCTCGACACCTCGCACCTCTATCCCCCCTCCCCCACGCGGCATCTCCTCGCGCCCTCTCCCGAGAAGTGGTAATGCACTGCTGCCCCCAACCCCCTCCCCCCTCCCCTTCCTCCACCCCGGCCACCCCACCACCGTCTACCTTGCTCGGCGCCCCCTCTGCTCCCCAGCTTGACGAGATCTGCAACGGTGGCCTAGGTGACGACGCTGGCGCGAGGTCTGCGGCGTGGCTTGGCGACGTCGTGGGCGCTAAGCTACGTGGTGCGGTGGCATAGCGGGCGCGCGGCTGTGTGGCGCGGCGACACGCGGCAGCGTGGCGGGCCAGGGTCGGCACGAGCACTGTGGGTCGTCGTGCCTAGAGGCACGGCACGGCATGGCACAACCTCCATAGGGTCGTGCCTGGGCCGCAGCTTCGGCACGGCGGCACTAACAGGCACGGCATGGCTAAGCCACCGTGCTCGATAGTGCCGTGCCTCACCGTGTCGTGGCCAACCGTGCCCGTGTCCGTGCCGTGCCATGCAGCCCGGTTGGCTCACATGTTAAAGCTGCACGTCTCACTTCTGTTTCATACAGTATTGTTGTATCAAGAAGAAAACGTCACATGGAAGAATTGTATAAGTTACATGTTTGGTTTCTTTGTGCAAAATATTAAAATAATATGTGCTCTAATATTAGGAACCAACAATTTAAAAAGAATAGGGCCGGAAAGACGAGAGGATTGGAAGATCTGCGGCCCATCAGTTAAGGCGCTAGGCCCAGACCAAAAGTTCATTTTGTAAAGGAAAACTGCCCACTTGCTTGTTCGGTGTCCCTCCATCCAGAGGCCTCCACTGTCCGGCGTCTCTTCCACTCCACTCGACGGGGCTAGCACAGGTGCGGGAGGCGCTAGGGTTCTTAGAAATTCCCCAAATCCTCGGCCGCTTTTGCTTCCTCGGCACCGGCCAGCTGCGCCGTCGTCGATTCCGACCATCTCCGGCGGCTGGTACGTTCCGCTTGCCTCCTCGATGCAGAATTCTCTCTCTCTCTCTCTCTCTCTCTCTCGCGAGCACATACTCTTCATTCAAATTCCCCGTCTCCGATCCGCCTGTTCGCAGATTGGTCGCGGTGGCATGGACTGCTCCAAGAGGAGCGCGGCCGCGGTGGCCAGCCTCCCTGACGACACCCTGGTGGAGATCTTCTCCCGCGTTCCGTTTAAGTCACTCTGCCGCTGCAAGTGCGTCTCTAAGGCCTGGCGCGACCTCATCACTGACCCCCTCAACCGCAAGAAGCTACCCCAGACCCTAGAAGGGTTCTTCTTCATTGTCAACAGCTGCGTCGACGACTCCGACAGTGACAGTGGAGACGATGGCGAAGACATCGGCAGTGATGGAGGCAGCGACGACTTTGACAGTGATGGAGACGGCGAAGACAGTGGCAGTGGTAGAGGTGGCAAAAACTCCGACAGTGATAACGGAGATGGTGAAGACAGCGGCAGTGATGGAGGCGGCGACGATAGCCACAGTGCCAATGGATATGGTGAAGACAAGAGCGGTGACGATGGAGGTGGCGACGACAATGACAGTGATGATGGAGATGGTGAAGACAGCAGTAGTGATGGAGGCGACAACGACAACTTGCGACACCAAGTCTGTGTGCATTTCATCGACATGTTAGGGAGACCCCCGCGTCCTGTGGACCATTGCTTCCCGTTCCTGACTGAGCTGCCGGGGATTGTGAACATCTTTGTCTTGGATGACTGCAATGGCCTCCTCCTCTTTGGCTGTTTCCAGGGATCAGGCGAATCACTTAGCAAGAGCTATATTGTGTCCAACCCTGCGACTGAGCAATGGGTCGTCGTGCCCGACCCTGACATGAAATGGCTGTCGTTCGCCTATTTGGTTTTCGATCGGGCTGCCTCTTCCCACTTCCATTTGGTCCAGATCAGGTGGGACATGATACCAGTGCACATCTACTCGTCTAAATCTGGGGTGTGGAGTCCTGTCAGAAGTGACTGGGGTGACCTTCGCATGGCACTTGGCTTAGGCATCGCATATGCTAATGGCATGCTGTATGCGGTCTTGTATAAGGGGGATCAGATAGCTGTGATGGACGTGGAAGGCAACACAAGGAAGATCATCCCTGTGCCCTTTCAGGAGGGCGATGAGTTCCGGCCGTGTTCTGATTATGTTGGCCAGTCCCAAGGTCGTTTGCATTTGATTTACCATGCTGACCTGGGTCATTATGAAATCTCCCCAGAACAGCAGAATAATAAATTGTTCATATGGGTTCTTGAGGACTATGATACAGAAGAATGGGTCCTGAAGGACACTGTAAGCTTTTTGAAGCTGTTTGGCCAAACAATCAATGGCTTCGAAGTGGTTGCAATCCATCCAGATCAAAATTTGGTATTTCTTCAGCACTTTAACCGGGAGCTGATATCATATAACATGGACAGCAAGGAAGTGTGTCATCTCTGCACTCTTGGAACTGGCTATCGGTCCATCACTCCATATGTTCCTTACTGCAAAGAGTTGTCAACACTTGAAAATAAGCACTGAAATTGTTGCCTGTGGGCTACGCTCCAGCCGAAATCAGATTTTCCAGTTATGTCTTTTACCGGTGCTGGTTATGTAGTAGGATTGGGCGTGATGCCTTTTACTGGTGCTGGTTGTGTATGTGGTCCAATTAATACAGCAACCTGTTCGTAAGCTAACTGTACACCTAGTTGTCTCTATGCTTTGTGCTTCCAGAATTATAAAACTCCTTATATATGACGCGTTCCTCTTTTTATGTGGCTTTACTAGTGGGTGATTACTGTCTGCTGTTCTTTTATTTTTTCCTTAGCCCGGTACATGTTCGTTTATACTGAACCTTTCAAGGCGTTGAAAGCAACACATGGTAACAGAAGATTAAAAACGAAAGCTCTGCCACATTAACCTCAAAACTGTCTAGTGATGAAAAGTACATGACTGAGGTAGCTTTTTTTATATATGCTGCTTGATTGTGCCTATGATATTGCTTCGCTGTAGGCCTGTTCTGTATTGCTGCAGCTAATAGTTGTTATGGTACTTTAACAGCTACTTAGTTTTACTTGTACACGTTAGCTGTATATTAAAAAGACACGGCGCGGCTTTGCTGCGCCTTTGTTGGTGTGCCCTTGTTGGGTACGACGCCATGGACGATGGATTTTTGTTTTGCCAAGACATTTGGGTTGCAGATATTTATTTAGGACCATAGTTAGGATACAACTATCCATGGTCGATTGGAAATTGTGAAGTTGCTGAAATCTAATTAAAATTCTTATACCTTAATATATTTATTGAACAATGTCTAGGTAAAGTCACAAAATTATGGGTAGCGACATTGTAAAAAGTTAAGTAACTCTTCTTAGATACGAATATAAGATCCTATTCCTTTTGTACGAGTTCTCAAGCAAAATGTTTGCTTATCATGTGGTAGTGGTAGCTAGCTAATGAAATCAGGTCTCAGTGAAGTTTGTGATTGAAGTTGTGAAAAATGAGTCATGTTTCTCTTGTGATGTAAAATGCATAGAAATCATCTTGCCATTAAAAACTCTGCTTCTATTGACAACATTGTTGTAAAACCCACTGATAAAAGTTCAACTGTGTATGTAGAGAAAGCCTTGCATTTGCTCTGCATAGAAAACACGAAGCAAAGAATGAAATGCTGAAACATTGTGATTCTCTCAGATGAAAACAAATCTATTGTACTAAAAGGTTGTTGAATAGACATGCCGGCTAGGTTATTACTCTTTTTGGCGATCTATAGTGTTGCTGACATAAAGAATTGTCCCGAACCAAACATTGGGTTCATAAACTGAACTACTAGTGTGACACCAGTTGTTACTGTTATAAACCTGAAGATAGTATTTGTACATACAGACCATGTGAACAGCTCTTTACTCATTGCAAATTATGGACTTTCAAGGCTCTGTGTCGCCAGAGTGACAACAACATTCTGAATCTCATGAACTGAATGTTATTGAGAAATTGTGAAGCCCTGCAAAGGAAGAAAACTCATTAAAGTTATATTGCACATGCTAAGTTAAGCCTAAACAATTTGAATGGATTGATAAAACCAATTTTATTTTTAATTGAACTGGCACAAAGAACTTTGCTAGAATGTGTCAAATGTCTGCTATTTTCTACAGTGAATTTTTGGATAGCATTTAGATCTCCGGCAAAGTTTGAGAAATAAACAAGGAAATTGAAGACGTAAGGACATTCATACATAACAATTAGCTAGCTTATCCTCTCCACAGTTACCAACCAACGAGGCTTTTACACAGGATAGATTTGAAGATTAGAACCTCTGATAATTTACAGAGATGCCTTGTTCTAAAAAAAAAATTACAGAGATGCCTGAAGTGTCATCTGTTCAGCCAGATAAGGGTAACAAATCAGAGAAGGATAATCATAGCCTGAGTCTCTCAACAGCTAACCTTGTAAGCATTAGTGATGGTGCTTCTAATAGCTCATCTTCAAGTGGGAAAAATGAGTTTTGGCTTGTCCGAATGGAGAAGCCTGGAGTTGAAGTCTTGACAAAAGCCCAAATGGTGGATCACTATACCCGAATCCTTATGAAGGTATCATCAACCTAGCTACTATCAGCTGCCATCTTCTGCACCACCGCCTGCGCCTCTGGTTCCCTCTCTCCTCTCCAAGATCAATATGGTGAGTGAGTGTATATTAGCTTCTTTCTCCTGTCCCCTGATTATTCTGGTAAGAAATCCAAAATCAGGTGAATGTATTAGCTTTTTTTTTAATCTGTTTTATTTTGATTCTAAAAATAGGCATTGTGGTGGATTCACAGATTAGTCAAGATACTGAGTAGCTATGCTGGCATTCAGGCTGGTGTCCCTACCAAATGAGGCCTAAGAGTATGAAGAACAAACATGAACTTGTTCTTTTTTAGTTTCCCAATAAGAAGCTTCCCTGTTAAGTTGAAGTTCTCTGGGTTCCCTGATCCCAAAGGGATGTTCCTTGAGACAAAAAAAATTATATGAGTTGATGTTAGTGATTACTCTACTGCGAACAAAATTTTTTTTCTAAGCTATTAGTCCCTCCTATTTTGTTGTCACCTTTTGGTAGTACAGTACAACTTAGGTTATCAACACAGTATTTTCTTGTCAGCTGTTCTCATTAGCTTTCTTTCCTCCCTTTGCAGTTAAGATCGGCAGACCTGGGTATAAAGTAACCAAACAATATGATCCTGCAACACAGCAACACTCATTTCTCTCTGAGGTTAGTATTACTTGCGTTCGCATTATTTATCGAGTCCTCACCTCACACATGGTTCTACATTGAATATGTAAACTGCAGGAATTTGGTTTAACTCCCGATCAGACATATCTACATGTAATTTTTTGGTGTATTCCTCTTTGTTGTCATGTAATTTAGGGCACCTAACAATTTTCTTATGCCAAGGATCTTATGTTGATTTCAGCTAAGTTAGTTCTTATTTGCATTTTAAAGATCATCGCATGTAGTAGTCTCTTTTTATATATAAAGAATACTTAAGCTCAAATTTTGAAACCAGTGTTTATCTTATCTAGAATTTATCTTCTGATTGATAAACTAGCATAGTTGATTTGAGGATCCTCCAAATTATAATATGCAATAAGCATAGATTTTTAGAATGTACAGTACAATGCTTTGTTCAAACATTACCAACCGAGATTTGTTCTCTTTATGTATCACAATATGGTATACATATGATATATATAGGCAATTTTTTACAATTTGACCATTTTTTTGAAGAAAATTTATGTTTGGCATCTGGGAGACTTAAACTCATCTTTGGACCATGGGGGTCGGCGTCAGGACTCATGGTGTCGAGTTAACACGTCTCGGCGCCACAGATCTTGGCTCCGAGGTGCCTGACCGTGCACAGCAGGGCATCCTAGGTGGCGTTCGCGTGGCCGGTACCTCGGCGCCAGAACACATCGGCGCCATGTATTCTGGCACCGAGCATGGATTCAAAACCCATGGCCAAGTTTCCCTTGCCGAGGCTGCTCTCATTTCTTCCTCCTCCCTCTCGGTTTCTTCCTCTCCCTAATCCGCCCAATCTCTTGAATCGACGAATTTTACCTTGGATACTTGGATTTGATCCATACATCTTCGCGAACAAGGTATCCTCTCTCCCCTTATCAAATTTTACGCATTGATTTGGTATATATTACGTCTATTTTGCAACCCTAGATACGTTAGTACCTAATGTTTGAAGTGATTTTTTTTTATTTTTTGTATTATGTAATGGTAGGATGCCAAGGCGTGGTAAAGCTAGTAAGCCAAGGTAATATCTTATCATCGTGTTATATTATGTTTTCATTTATGTGCAACAAATAGAAAAACCCTAGATTTAGGGTTTAATGTTCATTGCTTTCGGTTCTTAGAACAATTTTGGTTCAATTGTAGTTATGGCCAGATGACCGGAAATGCCTTCGACCCGTTACCTCTGCCTAGTGGTGTTCCAGTGCCCATGTGCTTTTACGGCGATCCTTGCAAGGTAGCCAAGTTCGATGAAGAGGACACGTATAGGCAGAGGTATTGTATGTGTGCCAATTTTGCATTTGAGCCTACACTTCGTCAGCGCCGCATTAACAAGATGGTGGGAAATTAATGTTGTTTAATATTTATTTTGTGTCAAATGAAGTCTTGCATGATTTATTTGTTTTGTAACAATTGTATTTATTGCAGACCCCTCCACCGCTCTATGATTTTGAGCAGTGGATCGACACTGAGATCAAGCCGGAAGACAAGGAGTGGATGCAAAACTGTTACGGTGGGAGGCAAAGGACAAGGAGATGATGGAGAAGAGACGTAGAGAGGAGGCTCTAGAAAAGGAGCACAAGGAAGAGGAGGAAAGGAGGCGTGTTGCTTCGCACAGGGAGGAGAGAGAGAGAGGAAGCTTGAGCGTGCGCAGCGAGCGAAGGCATCGATGGAGGAGAATCCCGATACCCAGAGGACGGAAAAGTGGCCTCGTTGCACTCAGTAGTCTTCATAACTTGCTAGTTCTATGGTATATTCACGAATAATGTTGTCTAATCTTGGACTTTGCATTGTGTTGTCATGTAATACACTTTTAGTTTGTCGTCATGTACTTCAAATGTTGTTATGTTGATTAATGTGCTCTATTATTGGACCTTTCATAGTGTTGTTGGTTTCATTATTTGTTGTCATAATATTGAGTTTAATATTGCATAGGTAGTGAAACGAGCTCACGTAGTGCAAATAAAACGTAACGAAGTAGTGGATTACCTAATTCAACACACACAACACATGAAATGGCATGTGATAACATGTACCAAACTAGGGTATAGAGGTCCTGGACTAAACCTAACATGCCTTAGGTAATTGAAGCAAACAACAAGCATATGAAATGACATGTGAGAACATGTGCCAAACAAGGGTACATATTTCCTTCGACTAACCCTAACATGCCTTAGGTGGTTAAACCAAAAAAACAAACACATGAATGTGGCCCGTTAAAAAGATTGGTTTGTCCTAGTAGTGTGGCCACATAGCAAATTGTGTTACACCTTCTCCACAGTATCCTCCCATTGTTGGTGGTGGCGGCGGCGGGGGTGGCGACGGAGGACCCTTGTTCCTGTGATTAGGGCAGATGCAATATGGATCATTGCAGAGTTCCTCCTGTGAACGGGCACCATTGTTGTCGTCTTCCTGTTCATCGTCCTTGTAACCGTTGCTAACTTTTCTTTCTAGATCAAAGATACGGTCCTGTAGGTAGTAGATGTACTCCGCATGCGGATAAATAGGTCGAGGATCGACCCACCTAGTGAACCCATAGTTTTCTTCGGCCAAGGAAGACTACCATAAGTATGTCATGTAAGTTGTATAAAAGAGGAACATATTGAAGAAACAAATAGTAATAGCAATTACCCATGCTCGCGGGCATTTGAAGAAACAACGACCTCCATCTATTCCCTCGGTGAACATCTGCACTAGACAGTCCTTACCATGCATGCATTTTGGCCACTCTTCTTTTCGTTCATCGTATCCTCTCAGTGGTGTCTCTTTGGTGAAATCACTTTTGCTCTCAACTGGGAACCTCTCATAAAGAGTTTCCTCAAATAAATCGGGACCAAGAGAATGCTCCCACATAATGGTAGTTCCCTTCCCCTTTTCTCTCCCTCTGGACAATACTCTAGACATGGGTACTGCAACAAAAGAAAATACCGAGGAGTGCTCTTCTTCCTTGTTGTGTATGTGAATGAGAGGGAGTGAGGGGTTATTTATAGGTTGATAGGAGGAATGGAGGCCTCCCAATGTGCCATGTCAGCGATCCGTGTGCCTCTTCATCTCAGCCCTTGGATCAAACAGTAATAAGATGGATCGTGGAGATGGAGTGGAGTTGTGCTTCCTTGCATGCCTTTCTATCTTAAGCAAATCGTCATTCCTATAGGTGTACTATTGTCTGAAAAGCCCAGATTCGTTCACTGTTACTGAAAAGTCTAGATTCATCTGCAAAGCGTCTGTACGATACGATTGGACTATACATGTTCTAATGAATTTATATTTAATATGTGTACTATATTTGTGCCTTTTTAGCAGTGTATTATAATTAATGATTCACGGAAAAAAATCACAAAAGTTACCCTTGTTTCAGGAGCATCCACGGTTATAAATAGAGACATCAATATATAATCTAAACATTTAATCGTCCAAAGAGCACAATACAACCACATCGAACATCACAATCAACATAACATGTCCTGCATAGTCCAAATAATCCACAATGTCCATACAGTCCCAAATAGTTATAGGAAAGTAACTACATACTTTCCAAATCTCCACACATACAAAATAAGCAAAGTCCATGCAGCCCAAATAGTTTGTGGCATCGAATCTAAGTTGGTACCATAGTCTTAACCTACAAGTTGTCGTCACTGCCTCCTAGTCTTACTCTTGCCCTTGTGGTCAAGAGCGCCGGTGCCTGGAGTGTACGTGCAAGGCGGACGACGTCTTCTCATTCCTGCAACCTACGTAGGCTGAGTCGAAGGAGCGTCCTGGAGCTGAGACTCGGCAAGCTCATCATAGCCACGCTCCTTGGCCTCCTTGTCGTCGTCCTCGTCTCCGTGGTCTTGGAAAGTGTCCACAGTCGCAGCGCTAGTACCTCCGTAGGAAGAAGAACCGAGGCTTATAGGTGTGTCCCATTGTCGTCCGTGTGGCCCGTGTACGTCCATCGCCGCGCTAGTACCACAACCACTAGCTGCAACACGCCGTAGCCTACGTGCTAGCCTCTGTCATGCAAAGATGCAATTATTAAGCCGTTGAGTGCATACAGATAAGTTATTATTCAAATAAATGACATATCATCATCATACTACCTCTGTTATGCTAGATGTCATGCTTGAGCAGTGAGATATTAAGTACAAAACCACTAGCTCAAACAACTTATTTAAGCATAAAACAACAAGAGTGCTAGTGTCGACTTACTTAAAAAAGCTGTTTGGTGTGTGGTCGTTCACGCCTGTCCTTGGAAACCGTTCGATCTCAATCACAGATTGCCTCAGCGCGTTGCCCTGCAAAAAAAACAAAAAACAAATATTAATGCGTTTAAAATCTGAAATTAGAATCTTACTGAAAATTTGATATTGAAATTACTGGTTCAAAATGCAAACTGAACTTCATAACTGAAATTAGAAAGTTGCTGAAATGGATTACTGGAAATAATGGATTGAACATACTAAGCTGTTTTATCTCTGAAATGAGTGCTGATCTATCTATACATCACAAGCAAGAATTATGAATGCTGAAGTCAGCCGTTTTGCTCCAATACTACTCAATACTAAGTTATGAAAAAAATAATCTTTGTCCTGCGTACAATATACATAAATTCAGTATTTGTGCTGCATTGGGCCGAGTTCTTAGACAGATTTCATTTCATGGGTACAGCGCCACCAGAAGTTGACCGCCCAACACGAAAAAGACACATTAACCTCAAAAACTGACTAGTCATGTACAGCGCCACCAGCAAAGTCAAAAAGGCTAGAGAGAAAGTGTGGCCGGTAACAAGCACCTGCCTTTTCATAGCATGGTAACAGAAATTAAAAATGAAAGCTCTGTCACATTAACCTCAAAACTGACTAGTCATGAAAACTGAAAAGTACATGACTGAGCTCAGATTGTTTTTTTTATATATATGCTGCTTGACTGCGTCGATTATCTCAGAGCTTGCTTAGCTATAAGCCTGTTCTATATTGCTACAGCTATTTTTTTTGAAAGATTGCTGCAGCTAATAGTTGTTTTGGTACCTTTGCAACTACTTAATTTAACTGTACAAGTTAGCTTTGTGTGAAGTATAATACTTGAGATATTCCAATGCACTTTTCAACTGAAAGTCAAATGCCAAAAGAACTCATAACTTATTACTAAAAGTTCTGAGCTGTGGATGTTATCCTTGTGATAAAGTATATATTAACCAGTAGGGGACTATCCCTTCTGTTTCAAAGTTCTAATGAGTACTCCAGAGGAGCGGGTACCCGGTGTCTCTGGAGGAAGCTCTCTTTCAAGAAAGACCTCCACTCTACCTCTCCAACCAGCAGCAGTGCAGTGCCCGATAACTGGGCGGCCACTTATACGGACACCCAAAAACTTTCTACGTGTCCTGAAGAGTAACGGTCATCTCACCGCAAGGTAGGTGAAAGCTGTGAGTCTCCGGCCTCCATCTACAAAAGGAAAGAAGTACTATGGTTATATGCACATCGAGAACCAAAAATATAAATGGAAGTGAATCTGTTCATAATTATAGTACCTGTCGACTAGAGCTGAGATCGCCGCGTTGTTGAAGGCAGGCAACCCATGGCGAACCTGGAACGATACAACATCAAGTCCAGCCTCTCAAGGAGAGGAGTGTACCTGTCGTCGTACCACATGTCCTCGAACTTATCGTGGGTTCGATGATAAAGAGGGTATAGTTCCTGCAAAGAACAGAAATTATTAGATTAATTCATGAACACAAGTACATGTGCAGAGGAAAAATAACAAGCAAAAGTAAAGTCGTTACCTCCCCCTGCGTGGTAAGTCGTCCTCGGCGGTTCTCCTCATAGTACGGCTCCAGCAGGTGGAACAGCTCCATCCTACAAAATATAATGAGAAAGTACAGATTAGTTTTATATGAACAAATAAATAACTTTTTGGTACTAGTAAACATGCATGTGAAACATTAGTTATTTTCACCTGACTAAGCGGCCAATGGCATGTACGTGAATTATGCCTAAGTCTACCACATTTGCCACATTGGTTCTGCTCGGGGTCAGTAAGAAAGGGGGTTGCTCTCCCTCGCCTCGTTCTACCGGAAACCTAGTCCATGACCATCTTGTGCCTCATCCTCTTCCGGGTTCCACGTTTGTCCCAACGTGTACCTGGATCCGCAATGTATTTTGGCCCAGTGTAAGGTGCTCACTGACCCTCGTCTATGAAAGGCTCAAAACGGGGAGACCAAGTCTGTACAAGGCTGTCAACACTGAACTCCCACGGTATCTGGGTCTCGTAGGCAAAGTTGCGATGCTGAGATGCTGCAACATAATGAGAACAAGGAAAGTTGTATCGCCTGGTTTTCCCACATCGGCATGAGAAATTACTAAGTACCACAATATAACTCCTTGATGGCCGAACCTCACCATCGGACGTTGTACCATCC
This sequence comes from Miscanthus lutarioriparius, assembly GCA_904845875.1. NCBI lineage: Eukaryota > Viridiplantae > Streptophyta > Magnoliopsida > Poales > Poaceae > Miscanthus > Miscanthus lutarioriparius. The sequence continues at coordinate 75,778 of CAJGYO010000282.1, forward strand.
CTTTCTGTGACCTGGTCCTTGTCGGTGCTGTGGTCAAAGCAATCGACGTCATGTGTGGCAGCCCTTTCCTTTGCCTTGTCAAGATGCTTCTTAGGTTTAGGTGCCCATTTCTGATTATTACTCTGTAGTGCTGTCGACACAGAATTTCGTCCTGTGCCGAGGGCACACGAGCAAGCCGAAAGGGTCCACTCGATGGAGCTGGAGATCCGCCTAGCTTTAGCGTAGGGATGGTCGATCTTGCGCACTCCTCCCGAGACGTGTCAGTCAATTTGACCCTGTAATTGACAAGGGGAGAAAGTTTATCAGTAATTTAGGGCGGAACGTGCCGGTGTTGCTAGACAGTCCCGAATGTGCGGCTCTGAGAGCCAATATGAAAGGAGATCGACTAAATAGTCGATTCCAGCATATTCATAAGAATAAATCAATTAAAACTCATGGGGTTGTATAAGAAGAATCGGTTATTATTCAGAATGAATATCATTATTTAGACAAATATTAGTCAATGGCAATAAGATATCAATAATAATTAGTTTATACTAAGTCAATGATTGCAAGTAACCGAACTCCTTTATAAAAGAAACAGTTCATCATCATTCAACCAATTAATAGAGATAAATCTAATGAACATATTAGATCTCATCTATCTCTATAACCAGTGGGGCATGAGGCAGAATCATGCAGGCCGTAGAAACAACAATAGACTCGACGACCGTAACTTATTACTAATATCAGTGGGGCATGAGGCAGAATCATGCAGGCCGTAATACAATAATAAGATCATAGGGGCTAACACATCTTTCAACCTATCACTACTTCAACGATCTTGTGATACGAACTGTTCGTGAAAGCGCTCAATATCGGTTAAAACAGTCGATTCAGGCATATCGCACAGTTAAGGTCATCCATCTCAGGAACAGATCTACCGAATAATGATCCCCACTCCACTGTGCTAACAGTGGGGTGTGAGGCAGAATCACATAGGCCGTGATAACGGGCCATGGAACAGTTTTCGCTAGCCAATAGATCTACTCAAGATAAAACATGCCTTAACCGCACGCTATGCACGATCAAGATTGATGTAAAACAGCCGATAAAACATAACTCATCATTTAAAGTGCAGATTAGATCAGTTTAGATTAACAAACGATGGGTTAAAAAAGATATAAGGCCGATCTAGATCAATCCCAATCGGGCGAAGTGATATTGCTGTAATTAAATAAATAATGGAAGCAATAAGCAATATCGGTAACTTAATGAATCTATCCGAAGGAACGCCACCCTTAGATATAGCCGATAACTTGACCTTAATCTAGTTCGAGCAGTGGAGGTTGATCGGATCGATGCAACCATACTTGAACTAGACAAGAGTCGATAACTAACTTATACCAGAGTCGTAGTGGAGGTCGACTGGATCGATGCAGCCATGCGAACAGAGGTATAAGCCATGACGGTACTTATAGACAAGCAGTGGAGGCCGATCAGATCGATGCAGCAGTACTTGCTGAAGAACTCGCTGAGATCTACTCTACTCCTACTCCTAAGGGGTGGCCGGAGCCAAAAAAGTAAATAACTTGTATTGGATTGATTGTGTCTTTTACAATAGCTCGGGTTTGATATTTATACCCAGAGCCTAAAAATAAATCCTACTCGAGTACGACTCAGTACAATCTTTGGTACGAAGAAAACATTCCTATTTAAGATAACTTGGACTCTAATATTTCCCTTTTTGTAGAGTCCGATATGTATCTTCTCGATGCCAATCATATCTCATCATCGTTATCTGCTGACGTCTTTCAGAGAGAACCGATCCCAGTGTCGCATCCGAACCGGCAGATATCAATCCTTACACAATCGACTCATTGATTGGCACAATCTTGGAAGCCTACGAGTCCCCGTGCTCTTCTCCCAAATTTTGGTGTAAACAAGTGCCATTGCTTGAGCGTGTCTCTCGTTAAACCATGCAACTAGCCTATAAAAGGTGAATGATACAATGGCATTGACGTGCATGGCACGTATACCCTTGAGTACACTATTAAATGACTCCGCCATGTTGCTAGTCTGAAACTCGTACCTCCATGCACCATTGTCGTAGGCTCTTATCCATTTCTCAGGTTCTCTCATCAATCATCTTAGCCACTACCTACCTTCTGCGTTTGTTGCTATTTTTAGCTGCTCCAACTTCTCCTCGAAGAACGGCACCTCAAGCATGCGAGCAACCTCATCGAATAGAGGAAACATGTCCTTCGTACCATCCTTCCGAAGTAAATTCTCGGCAAGGTGTCGAGTGCACCAATGGTGGTGCAAAGGTGCATACCCTAGAATCTGCTCCTGTACGGCACTGAGTATGCCCTGGTGTCTATCAGATATGACACCTACCTCCCTATGAGGGCCCCAACGACATGGATCCTAACAAGACACAAGAACCATCCCCAGCTATCTTTGTTCTCCCTCTCCACCAAAGCGAAAGCCAAAGGAACCAATGCGTTGTCTGCGTCACACAAAATGGCTACCAAAAGTGTGCCCATGTACTTGCCAAGCAGAAAAGTACCATCAATGGATAACACTGGACGACAGTGCCTGAAGGCCTCGACGCACTGGGGAAAGCACCAGAATGCACGAAAGAATATCTGCCTCCCATCCTTCTATTCATTCGGCTTCGGGATATACACGTAATGCATGCCTGGATTTGCTGCTTTCATTGCATTGAACATTGCAGGCAACTACTCGTACCCCTCCTCCTAGTCCCCATATATCATCTTCTAGGCCCGTTGCTTTGCCCTCCATGCTTTTCCATACTTTATGTCATACTTAAATATCTCCTTAGTCATCTCCATAATTGTCCTGACCTTCAAGTTGGGCTGACCCTTCAAAGTTGTGTATAACTTTTTGGTAATGAGGGTAGAGGTCAACTGTCAATGCTACTGTTTTAGATCTATCTAGGCATAAGTGTGTGGACCTACAATTTTGGTGATCTTAAATTTCCCTGTGGCCTTCTGTTTGCGAGCACAGACCCTTCAATTGCAATCTGCCATCTCACACACCACCATGTAACAGCGCTCCACATAGGAGTGCCTCACCTTGAATGGTCTCTTACGCCTCACAGAATATTCCTGTAGCCACCTTCTTAAGGTGGGCAAGTCCTTGAAGACCATGCCCTTCTGAATTTCCACGCTGTCATCGGCCTCAGGAGCCTCTAACAGCTCGTCATCTCTTCCTTCTCCATAAGCATGTTGAGAATGACTAAGGTCGCTGAATTCATGAACCAGTGGATCACGATTAGGACACAAGCGTCTGATGAGCTCCATTTCTTGTTCGCTCAAAGCTGCAACTGGGCGGTCATCATCAGAATCAACGGCCCTTGCTGTGCCATAAGGCTCCTCATCATCCGCAATATCAACATCTACACTGTTAGAGGCCATAAACCCTAGGTCCACATTGGTTGATAGAGGAACAGGAGCACAACCATCATTATCAGGATTGTCTCCTACATTTAAAGCACAAATATGGATAGCATTGAGACAAAGGAATGGAATGAACAAAGAATAAGGAAAGCCAAAGTGTCACTAAATCACTTACTAGGATGATTCTAGGTCAAAGGGATCTCTTGAGGGGCACCTACAACATCATCAATCCCACATTCTGCACGGACACCAGGACATACACCAACCTCATTGGGGACGGATTGAGCATCGGGCACTACAACCACATCTTCCACATCCACCTCACGATTGGATAATAGAGGCTTAGAGGGTGCCAGATTCTCTGGTGCTAGCGACAACCCATGAGGGGATGAATGAACATTAGAGGGTGAATACCCATAAGGGATGGGATCATTGGACAACTTCCGCACAACCAAATCCAAACATTAAAACTCATTCTTCATGATAGTTTTGACATATTTGTCCTATTGAGCCTCTGATGCAATTGGAACCAACCGCCTCAAAATTGTCCCTGACCTGCCATGGTGAAGTACCCCCTCAACTAAGATAGCATCTTCATTTGAATTGCATTTAAGCTCATCACGAGCCCTACCAAACAACTCACAAAACAATGGCCGATCATCGAATATCATTGGCACCCTTTGCATTCCAACAAAACTAACATTACCAAACTCATCTTCCTCCACACTTCCTCCATGATACAGGGTGACTACGTTGTCCATCTAGTTGGTATGCACATCAACAAAGTTATTACGGGTATATTATTATAAGATAACTAACCATAATATCTAACTATATTTGCTAACTAAATTATCTAACTATCTACCTAAACAAATAAGTATCTAACTGTCTAACTATCTCTATAACAAGATAATAGATTTGGTAACTACACTTACTAACTAGCTAACTAAATTAATAGGTAACTAACTCCCTAATTATATGTCTCTAACAATCTAATCTAACTAAATAAGCTACATATATATATTCCTAAGTATATAATATAACTAAATAAATAACCATCTAACTTTCAGCCTATGTAATTAAATTTGCGAACTAAATTTGCTAAATATTCTAAAAAATTACTAACTAAATTACCTAAAGTAGATTAACTAATTGAACTTAACTAAAAAAATTACCTAACCGCAGGGGGGCGGGCGCCGGAGGGGCAGGGGGGCGTAGGGCCCAAAGGCCCGCCGGCCGGCGAGAGCTCCGACGAGCTGTGGCGGGCCGCCCTAATCGCCGAACAGCGAGGAGGAGGGAAGGGGCGACGAGGGCGGCCGGGAATGGAACGGCGACGGGGGCGCGGCGGCGGCCTGCTGCGGTGGAGCGGGCGACACCTCGGATGGGGTGGACGGCGTGCGGTTGCGCGGGGGCCCCGCCAGACTCGGCCGCCGCCGGCCCGCCAGCCGACAAGGACGCCGGGGAGAAGCAGGGGCCGTCCTCGCCGCCGGTGCGCGCGGAGGAGTCTCTGGGGCGACGAGGGCAGCGGAGGGAGTGGATGGAGGAGCGAGGGAGGTGACCGGCGCGGGGTGGACGGCAGGCGGTGGCCTGCTGCCGGCACAGGAGGCGCGGGCGACGGCGGTGGTGAGAGGCAGAGATAGAGCACGAGAGAGAAAGCTACGGCCGCGGGTTTTGAATCCATGCTCGGCGTCAAAATACATGTCGCCGAGATTGGCGCCAAAATCTATGGTGCTGACCTCGGCGCCAAGATCTGTGGCGCCAAGCTCGGCGCCATGTGTTCTGGCGCCGAGGTACCGGCCACGCGAACGCCACCTAGGATGCCCTGTTGTGCACGGCCAGGCACCTCGGAGCCAAGATATGTGGCGCTGAGACGTGTTACCTCGGCGTCATGAGTCCTGGCGCCGACCCTCAGGGTCCAAAGATGAGTTTAAGTCTCTCAGGAGGCTAAACGTAAATTTTCTTAAAAAAAAGGCTAAATTATAAAAAATTGGGATATATATACACACACATAGTTAGACGTTGAGTGGGCAAATCACCCCAGTTATTCAAATGGGCCGCATATATATTTATACAGGGTTCTTGATATACCTGCCATGCCTTCAACTTCAAGATTGCACTAGAAACATTGAAATAAACAAATGAAGAGGGAGGGAGGGAGGAGGTTATAATCTGATGATTAAAACCTGGGTTTGCTGTAATTTCTCATGTTCATATTTTGCTTACGCTTTTGATAGACTGCAGAAAAGACCCGGTTAGTTTCATAAATTGTTTGCTATTAGACAAGTTAAAAATTATAAATCTTTTCTATGTTTGAGCACTACCCGACAATATATCTTATCCTGCTTATGAAAATGTTGCTGCACGTACATGTCTACTATCCCTTAAAAACTAGTGAATATCGTAACAATTTTGTACTCTTCCATCTCTTGATTGGCTTAGCATAGTAACATTATATATGTCTTCATTCTTCTCTTTTTTCAAAGTCCAGAACTATTTTCTTGTTGATCACTGTCGGGTTCATAAACCCGAGGTTCCTCGGGGACCGGCTTCCACGCCAGGGCTTGGCCCAAGAAAACAACATGTAGTTCATGGGCCGGCCCAAGAGTCTAAAACACGACGGGCCGGAAGGACAGTCCGGTCGACGACCGGAAGGTCTACCCGAAAGAACAAACGCCCGCTCATCAACTTTTTCGGCCCACCTCTCCGACCGGAGCACTCGCTTCGGACACCAGCCGCCTTCGGACGGTCTCTCCGATCGGAAGGCCTGGCCCAAAACGCTGCTTCCTACTCCGACCCCACGTCTCCGACCGGGGACCCGTAGGAAGCCTGCTTGCCGCTCTTCTCTGACTGACGCGGCTAGGGCCGACTGGGGCCATCCGACCGGGGACGCCCGCTCGAAAGGGACCAGGGGCGAACGGAGAAGACAACGCACAAGTCAAACCACGATACTAGGGACCATACCCTGTACGCATGTGGGAACAGTGCTCCACAACCGCCCTGACACAAACAGTATTGTAGGCGCCGATATTTGTGTCTACAGTATTGTGGGCGCCGTTGGACTCCTGTACGGCCAAAAGCCCCCACATGCCTCTGGGCATCGATAGTACTGTGGGCGCCAAGATTCACCATACCTGGTACACGTGGTAGGGCTCCTCACATACCAAAAGTATTTTGCAGGTATCGACATCCACCCTTCCTGAAGAAGCCAACGCAACCTCCCATGTGCACCTAACATTCTACAGTGACATCAACAATATTGTGGGCGCCTACCATCATTACTATCCTCATCGGCGTGGGCAACAAGGCTTAGAAACATCCGTACTCTCTCCCTCTCACCTGTAAAGCCATCCCCTTCATCTATAAAAGGGGATGCGCTCCCTCCAATGAAAGGAGGTCGTCGACTTCTTCAAGTTGAGATTCACTAGATCGATAGCTCACAACCCTGCAAGCACACGCTCAAAACTCCTAGCTCAGTGCAGAGTTTCGGTCGCCCTCGGCCCTTCCGGTCGGACCCGACCGGGCCTCTCGTATACCCTACCTTTCTCCTTCTCGTTTGTAACCCCACTACAGACTTCGAGCACCTGGGCTCAGGAATAAAGTCGCCGATCGACCCAAACTGGACGTAGGACACGTTGCCTGAACCAATATAAATCCTGTGTAATTGAGTACTAGGCCACCTCCGATCACAACGTACAGCAAAACTACAAATATTCACTAGTTGGTCACTTTCTGTACCGACAGTTGGCGCCGTTCGTGGGGAAGACGCAGTATGTTCAACACTTTTTGGTCATCGGATGACCTATTTTTTCACCACCCCCGCCGTGGCGGGCTCAGGCGAGATGATTCGCTTCGGCTCGCTGAAGTATCCTGCACTCTCGCCTGCTGGTATGCGGGTTCCACCCGTCTTCGAGCCATCCCAGGCCTTCCTCTTTGAAAGCCTAGACTTCGTCGCCGATTGGCTCGGCGTACTCCACCTCCGCGAGGAGACTCGCGACCCGACACCAGTCGGAGAGACGTCCTCCATCGACTCCGGGACACACGACCTCAACGACATGGCATCTGCGCTTCATTCCGAGCAAACTCTCTGCTCAAACCCCACTGTAAGTAATACGCGTGCTTTTATTCGCCCTTTATTTACTATCTCCGACAAATCACCCGGAGGGACTACACCGCCCACAACACAAGCACCGTACGATAAGTTCCCCTACGGCCTCACGTCCTCCGTGGATGCTTACGCTCAGGGGCTCCGAAGGGCGCCGGCACCATCCCCGCTCACGTCCGGATTCGTAGGAATGGCAGGCTTCGCTCCTGTCGTTTCCCACGAACTCTCGGATAATGAGGGCGAGAGCGATGGTTCCAGCATCGGTGATGTGGCGCCCCACCACCATCCGTCCTGGGAATGCGCTATGGTGGACGGTCTAGGACAGCCATCGGTGGTTGTGGAGTCCGCGCAAACTCACGCCCCTCTGGACCCACGTGCGGAGGCCCTCGCGTCTGCGCAAGCCCACACCGAGGAATTATGACAACGGCGGCAGAGCCAGCCGCCGCCAACGCCGGCACGGTCGATGCGGCACGTTGTGCCCCATGCGCATGGCCCGGCGGGTGGCGCCCGGGGTCACGCTCGTCAGGTCCAGCATGACATCGTGAACGTGGGGAACGATGCCCCACAATTCGCCTGGGCCAGCCAGAATATCACTGCTGCAGCAATGCTACTACGTGGTGTTCCCAAGCCCGTCAACCCCCAGGAGCGGGCAGTCTATCGGAATCTCCAAGTTCTAGTAGAGGCCACCGCCGTCCAACAGGCGGAAAGCTCCACATCACGACTCCGACCCGCGCCCTCTCTCTCCACCGGGGGGACGGGGACGCGCCATCCGGATCGCCCTATTCGCTCACCGCTGCAGCCGTTAGGCTCAGCTCAGGGTGCTGCAGCCACGCCACGGTCCGACCGGACGCCTGCTCCACGCCGACCGTCGGTACGCGAGTGGCCCGATCTGCACCAGGACGCTCGTAGCGTCATCAGCAACCGGCATCGGGTCCGACACGATAACGATGTCCGCCGTATGGCAGCAGGTGACACGGATCCCGACCAAACCATCGAGGGAAGTGGTGAAACACGGCCCAGGCGCGGTCGCCGGCCGGACGACCGGAGCCCCAGCCCTGAGGGCCCGAGGCCATGGGCCTTCAGCCGGCGCATCCGGAGAGCACCGTTCCCACAACATTTCTGGCCTCCCTCCAACATCACCAAGTACACTGGGGAGACAAACCCAGGCATTTGGCTCGAAGACTTCCGGCTCGCCTGTCGAGCCGGAGGAGTGGATGATGACTATTTCATCATCTAATATCTTCCCATTTGCGTGGGGGAACATGTTTGGGCATGGCTTAAATTTCTTCCACACGACAGCATCCACGACTGGGCGGACCTCAAGAGGGTCTTCATCGGGAATTTCCAGGGGACGTACGTCCGCCCGGGAAACTCCTGGGACCTCAAGAGTTGTCAGTAGGAGCCCAGCGAGTCCCTGCGGGATTACATCTGTAGGTTTTCTCAACGATGCAACTCCCTCCCTGATGTCGTCGACGCAGACGTCATTAGCGCATTCCTTTCTGGGACAAACTACGAGTCCCTGATCCATAAGCTTGGCTGCCTAAAACCCCGTACCACCCGTGATCTGCTCGACGTTGCCACCAACCACGCCTCTAGCAAGGAGGCGGTCGGAGTGGTCTTCAGCGGAGGCTGGGACAAAGGCAGCCGCAAGCGCGTGGATCTAAACGAAGGCCCCTCCACTCAGAGGGGCAAGAAGAACAAGAAGGATCGGCGCCGGTCGGACAACACCGCATTTGTCGCCGTGGCTGATCGCACACCTAGGCAGTCCAACAGGGACTGCTTGGCCATTTCAACAAACTCATGGATGGACCGTGCCCCAACCACACCTACCCTGTCAAACACCTCTACAAGGAGTGCGAGCTCCTCAAACATTTCCTCCGACAGGTCGGTGGGCCAAAGGAGGGAGATGGCAAGGAGCCGACAGCCAAGAGGGGAGGCGCGGTAGGCAAGGACGGAGACGGTTTCCCCAAACCTGAGGAGTGCATCATCATCTTCGGTGGGTCTGACGCCATCTGGACTAAACGCCAGCACAAGGTACGCTACAGGGAGGCGTGCGCCGCCGAGACGGCCATCCCCTCCTTCCTCAGCTTGTCAGAATCCCCGATCACCTTTGATCAGAGGGACCATCCCTCCTGCGTCGCAAGACTGGGACACTACCCACTCGTCGTCGACATCATCGTCCGCAAGAAGCGCCTCACCAAGGTGCTGATGGATAGGGGGAGCGGCCTCAACATCCTATACATCGACACCCTCGATGCCATGCGCATCCCCCGATCAGAGCTCTACCTGGCAGGCTCCCCCTTCCACAGGGTAATCCCAGGAGCGCAGGCATACCTGCTCGGACAGATCGATCTACCCGTCATGTTCGGCAGCCGGGCTAACTTCCGCTCGGAGGTCCTCACCTTTGAAGTGGTGGACTTTCCAGGGTCCTACCACGCCATCTTAGGGCGGCCATGCTACGCAAGATTCATGGTGATCCCCAACTACACCTACCTCAAGCTGAAGATGCCGGGACCAAACGACGTCATCACCGTGAGTAGCGCCTTCTCACGCACCTTCACGTGCGACCGCGAGCACTACGAGCTCGCCACCGCGGTCGTCAACTCATCCGAGCTCCTGCAGCTCAGGGAGTCATCAACCCCAGCAGTCCTAGACTACAACAAACCAACCTCCTCGACGGCCTTTTTCCCGCTCGAGGAAACCAAGGCGGTGGGTGTCGACCCCACCGACCCAGCCAAAATGGTGCGAATCGGGACCCAGCTCCTGGCCAAATAGGAACATGAGCTCGTCGACTTCCTGCGCGACAATCGTGATGTCTTCGCATGGCAGCCTTCTGACATGCCGGGGATACCATGGGAGGTCACCGAGCACGCACTACACCTTATCCCAGGCTCAAAGCCCGCCAAGCAACGTCTGCATCGTTTCAATGATGAGAAGCGCAGGGCCATAGGCGAAGAGATCGCCAAGCTCCTGGCAGCCGGATTCATCAGGGAGGTTTTCCACTCTGACTGGCTCACCAATCCTGTCCTTGTCAAAAAGAAGACTGGGAAGTATAGATGGCCAACGGGCCATGCCGGCCCAGCACGGCCCGACGTCGTGCCGTGCCAGCCCGATGGGGGTCTTGCCTCAATGGGCCATCGTGCCTGCCGTGCCGTGCCTCCACGGGCTTCGTGCCTAGCCTACGACCCATGGCACAGCCTGTGGGCCATCTGACCGTGCCGTGCTGCCCGTTGGGCACGGCCATTTTCCCCGTGCCGTGTCGGCCCACAGCCCGACAACCAAAAAACATCTCATTTTCACCAGATTTTCATCGAGTGTTTGAACCACTTCTTCATTTTCACCAGTTTTGAACAAGATTCCATCATTTTCATCACCATTTTCACAAAAGCTCATAGATTCACATTCACCAGAGGAGGAGACAGACAACAGTTAGAACGACGGGGAGCGGCAGTGGAAGGACAGACATGATGAACTCACATGGTACACCGGAGGAGGGGGGAAGAGGGGATAGGATGGGAAAGGAGGGAGGAGATGGTTAGCGAACTCAGGTCGAGCTAGACGAGCAGCGACGAAGTCACCGGAGCAGGGTCGACAAGCTCAAGGCGAGCAGCGACGAGCTCCAGGCGGTGGATCAAGAGCGAGCGAGACGAGACGACTGCGACTGCGAGCGGCGGGAGTGGAGTGGGATTAGGGTTAGGGATCGGGGGGGTGGGCTGGGGGCAGCATATATACGGCCGCGGGGGAGGTGACTTCGTGGGCTGGGCTGCCTGCGGCCTGCCTCACTAGCCGTTGGAGGCACCAGGCCGCCTCTTTCACCAGGCCATGCTCGTGCCGTGCCGTGGGCCTAGGTGGCGGTCCAGGCATGTCTTGGTCCTTCGGGCCGGACCGGCCTAGGCCCGATGGCCACCGGGCCGTTCCGTGCTTGGGCCAGGCCAAATTGTCGGGCCACGGGCCGGGCCACGAGCCCGCGGGCTGCATGGCTAGGTATACCGAGAAGTGGAGAATGTGTGTCGATTATACTGGACTTAATAAAGCGTGTCTGAAGGATCACTTTCCTTTACCACGCATAGACCAGATAATTGACTCCACCTCGGGTTGTGAGATCCTCTCCATTCTGGATGCCTACTCAGGCTATCACCAGATCGTGATGAAAGATTCCGATCAGCTCGCGACCTCGTTTATCACCCCGTATGGTTTGTACTACTATGTGACCATGCCTTTCGGTTTGAAGAATGCTGGCGCCACCTACCAAAGGTGCATGTAGCAATGCTTCACCGACCAAATCGATCCTCCTGATCAGCCTGATCAGGCTGAACGGCCGAAACCAACAATCACTGTTTATGTTGATGACATAGTGGTCAAAACAGCTCAAGCTTGCGACCTGATCACAAACTTGGCTGCGACGTTCGCAAACCTCCAAAGGTTCAACATCAAGCTGAATCCCGAAAAGTGTGTTTTCAGGGTTTCGAATGGGAAGCTTCTTGGATACATCATATCCGAGCGCAGCATCGAGGCCAACCCCAAAAAGATCGCAGCCATCTCCAACATGGGCCCCATACGCAACGTGAAGGGCGTACAAAGGCTCACCGGCTGCCTGGTGGCCCTAAGTCGCTTCATCTCCCGGCTCGGTGAACGGGGGATGCCACTCTACAAGCTCCTCAAAAAGACGGACGCCTTCGTCTGGACTGAGGAAGCCCAGCAGGCTCTTGAAAGCCTCAAAACGTCCCTGATGTCAGCCCCGATCCTCGTCGCTCCCGAACGGGGAGAACCCCTCCTCCTTTACGTCGCAGCAAGTAACCATGTGGTGAGTGCCGCCCTGGTCGTCGAAAGGGAGGAACCGGGACACTAGCTCAAGGTACAGCGACCCATATACTTTGTCGGAGAGGTACTTACCGACCCCAAGGTTCGGTACCCCTAGGTGCAGAAACTCCTATACGCCATGCTAATGGCCACTAGGAAGCTCCTACACTACTTCACCGATCACGAAGTCACAGTCGTCACTTCATACCCACTCGGAGACATCATCCGCAACTGTGATGCTGTGGGACGAATCTCTAAGTGGGCCCTTAAACTCATGGGCCATGACATCAGGTATACCCCCCGCACCGCAATTAAGTCTCAAGCTCTCGTGGATTTTGTCGCCGAATGGACGGAGGTCTAGCTACCGGCCCCGAACGTCTCCCACGAGTACTGGACAATATACTTCGACAGGTCCGTAATGGCGCCCGGCTCGGGGGCTGGAGTGGTTCTGATCTCCCCAGACGGGAGTAGGCTCCGCTACGCCATCCGCCTCCACTTTTTGGCTTTAAACAACGCCACGGAAGATGAGGCCCTTATCAACGGACTATGCATCGCCATCGAGCTCGGTGCTACGAGGCTCTACGTCCGCGGTGACTAGGAACTAGCCATTGATCAGGTCATGAAGGAGTCCTCATGCAAAAGCCCCCTCATGACAGCATACTGCCAAGAGGTGTGCAAGCTCGAGGACAAATTCTAGGGAATCGAACTGCATCACGTCCCTCGAAGGGACAACGATGCCGCTGATTTCCTCGCAAAACTAGCCGCCAGGTGGGATCCAACCCCGAGTGGGGTCTTTATCAACGACGTCCACGAGCCATCCGCCCGCATCCTTGAAGGTCCGACCCAGACACACCCCGATGGCCAGCCGGCGCTCGGAGGCTCCGACCCCGATGCCCAGTCGGTGCTCGGGGGCTCCGACCCCAACGCCAAGCCGGCGCTCGGGGGCTCCGATCCTAGTACCTCTATAACGACGTCACCTATGGACGTCGCTGTATTGGCACTTGATCAAACCGACTAGCGAGTACCACTACTCGCCTACCTCCTCGAGGAGGTTCTTCCACCTGAAAGAACTGAAGCCCGACGAATCGCTCGACGCGCTAAGACCTTCTCCGTGCTCGATAACAAACTCTACAAACAGAGTCCATCAGGAGTGCTCATGAAGTGTGTCCCCGCCAGCCGGGGGAAGCAGATCCTCCTCGAGGTCCATGCTGGGATCTACGGGCATCATGCGGCCCCAAGGTCTCTTTTTGGAAAAACCTTTCGCCAAGGTTTTTACAGGCCCACCACGCTACAAGATGCAGAGGAGGTCGTCCACAGGTGCGAAGGATGCCAGTTCTACGCTCGGCAAACCCATTTACCAGCGTAAGAGCTCCAAACCATCTCAATCACCTGGCCATTCGCGGTCTGGGGCCACGACATGGTAGGACCCCTCAAAAAAGGCCAGGTGGTTTCACTCACCTACTCGTAGCAGTCGACAAGTTTACCAAATGGATAGAGGCCAAGCCCACCACGAATCTCCGCTCGGAAGAGGCGATCAAATTCTTCCTCGACATCATCTACCGATTCGGCGTTCCTAACTGTATTATCACTGACCACAGGACTAACTTCACCGGGAAGAAGTTCCTAGACTTCAGCAATGGATACGGCATCAGAATCGACTGGGCTTCGGTCGGACATCCACGAACTAACGGTCAGGTCGAACGCGCCAATGGCATGGTCCTCCAAGGACTCAAGTCGAGCATCTTCGACCGACTCAACAAACACGCCGAGCGATGGGTTGCAGAGGTCCCAGCGATCCTCTGGAGCCTAAGAATGACCCCAAACCGATCCACGAGATTCACACCTTTCTTCCTGGCTTACGGAGCAGAAGCCGTGTTGCCCTCCGACCTCGACCACGGCGCACCAAGAGTAAAAGCTTTTGACTACGACCGAGCCGCGGAGGCTCAACAAGACGCAGTCGACCTGCTCGAAGAGGCCCGCGAGACAACCGTCATCCGCTCCACTCGCTATCAACAAACCCTCCGTAGGTACCACGAAAGGAAGATCAGAGGAAGGATACTCGAAGTCGGCGATCTCATGCTCCGAAGGACCCAATCGACGAAGGAAAAACACAAGCTCTCTCCACCCTGGGAAGGACCCTATACGGTAACCGAAGTAATCCGACCAGGCACCTACCAACTGGAGGACAACAACGGCAATGGTCTCAACAACACTTGGAACATTAAACAGCTACGTCGTTTTTCCCTTAAATTTGGTCTAAACACTTTCGCTTAAAACACATGCTCCTGTAAGAGCGCCCCCGCCCGAACACTTTCAACCCGGGTCACTCGGGGGCTCCATAAGTGCACAAATATTGAGTTTTACCTCTCTTTCTCTTTACTATCACATGGTATACAACTTTCTCCCCGAACGAAAACACATTCTATTCCTTTGATTACCCTACATAACCCTGTTCTTACTCCCAAACCAAACGCACCCCGCCTTTCCCTACGGATATGAGCAACCGAGCCTCGCGGGCCACACCCCGGGCTCCCAAGATCGCACCTTATGGGACAAACGGGCAGGTACGAGAAAGAAAGGATAAAAACAAAGATTATGCTAGGGCAAAAACAAGGAAACAGATATGGTCGTTTCATCACAGGGGTAGTGCGGTTGTATTCATTGATACAAAGAAACTATTTACACGGGGACTTACCCACAAAACTTAACTATTACATTTTCTACTACTACAAATACTACTACGGCCACTCGACGACTTCGCTTGAACACTAGAAATCGCCTGGTTCCGCTCCTTCAAAACTTTGGCAAAACGCAACGTGTACCTCAAGGGTGTCGCACCTATAGATGCTCAGCAGAAGAACATGGAGCTCCTGACCTTCTCATGCAGTCGAGGTAGCTCTTGGGTGGGGGCGCCGCTACCAAGGTATGGTCGCCATGGCTGGAAGAAATCTCATCAAACTTTATGAACTGGCCGACTTGAGCAGCTGTAGGCATAGAACCCTCCACCGACACAATCGTGAGTAACCTCCCCTTCGACGAGGCTCGCCCGGTAGAGATCCACCAGAGAAAGTCTACACACGGCTCCATCCCAAAGAAGGCCTCGCAGATCAGATCCAGCATCACCTCCAGTCCGACATCACGCTCCGGGTGTAAGTCCTCCCCCTCATTCACTCTCTCTATCACTTAGGAACCGCCGCAGCATATAGGCACTCTCGGTGAGAAGAAAGAAGGAAGAGAGACAATAGCTGAAGAACAGGCAAAGGACTACGATGGAGAGCCCTCTCCCTCCCCCTATTTAAAGAAGAAAAGCAGATGATCAGAGCGCAAAACTCTGCCCCCATTCAATGCGGATGGGAAACGACGGGACACGCCCTGGCCGAAGGGACGCACACTGCCTGACGGAGCAACACCGGGTCAGACGGAACGTCGCCTGGCAAGGCAAAACGTGGCCTAGGTACGGCCCACCACTATCTCATGACCGGGCACGAAAACCAAAGCATCACCACACGCGGGCGGCTCCCTGCTCCCCTAGGTCAGGTCTGGGGAGACCAAAAAACGAAATCTCCGCCGAGAGACCAACCGATCCCCCGAGCCGATCGAATCGCTTAGGATAAACACGAAGACACAGGTAGGAAGCGAAGGGACACCCCATGTAGGCCATGCCGACTCCATCACGAACAACGAGCACGGGTCCCGATCGGACGTTTTCGACTGAAGCTCTTCGAGCCCCGTCACTCCAGTCGTCAAGGTAAACATTACCAAAATCCCCTCTATTTCTTTATAAATCATTCATACATCCATACGCGCATTCATTTCATACGCCCACGCCTCCTGGACGATTCGGGCCCTGAACCACCCGGGGGCTCGGGAACTAAGCATCGCTCGTGCAGCGAAATGCACTAGAACGCTCCGTGTTATGTCACGAAGAGGCGGTTGCCTCATTTGACATGGGCAACCAATAGAGGCAGGGGAGAAAACCGCAGATGAGCCCCGTGCGGCCCTCGCCCGGTCCGGCAGACCGAGTCATCTCAACCTTCTCGTTCGATCCTAAACCTCTCACTAGGCCCATAGAATCTTCATCGACGGGAGGCCGTTAGGCCACCTGGGTCGGTCTCCGGAACGACCTAGGCATCTGTCGGGTTGCAGGTAAAGGAGTAGTGGAATGTCACAAGAGGGCTATGCCGACCCTGTCATGAACGATGGACCCGGATTCCACTCGATCACACCCGTTAGCGAACTCACCGAGCTAGTCTTCAAGCCCAAGCGATCAGGACATGCGACAAAACTCAGTCCCTCCTGTTGTGAGGAACCAAGGATGGGGTAACGCACAATACTCACATCAACCCCCACGAAGGCCTGATAGGGCTCTGGGGCTCAAGACAAACGCCAAGGACAGCAACCTCGAACTCGCCAGATCCACGACTCCGACTCGCCCGATCCCGCGGCGCGCACCGACGCCAGGATCCACGAGCATCGCCTCGTCCGATCTTTAACCAACTAACTACGCTTCAGCTTCAAAATGGCTTCACTTCCGACTGCGCTCTAATAAATCCTGGGACCATGACTCTGAACTCGTGTAACGGCTTCACTTCCGATTGCGCTCCAATAAATCCTGGGACCGTGACTCCGAACTCGTGTAACGGCTTCACTTTCGACTGCGCTCCAATAAATCCTGGGACCACGACTCCGAACTCGTGTAACAGCTTCACTTCCGACTGCGCTCCAATAAATCCTAGGACCACGACTCCGAACTCGTGTAACGGCTTCACTTCCGACTATGCTCCAATAAATCCTGGGACTGCGACTCTGAACTCGCGTAACGACTTCACTTCCGACTGCGCTCCGATAATCCTAGGACTGCGACCCCGAACTCGCGTTATGCGGTTACGGAGCTCCGGCTCAACCAATTCCTAAACTAACTAAACTAACTTTCGATCCACAGCGCGCACCGACGCCTGGGTCCGCTCACGACTCCGCCTCGACCGATCCCACAGCGCGCATCGACGCCAAAGATCAGTGAGCTCTGTCGCATCCTAACCGAGCTATCTCCATCCGTGGCGCGCACCGACGCCAGGGTTTGTCCCGAACTAAACCTTCTCACCCGATCCACGGCACGCACCGACGTCGGGATCAGTAAGTTATGTCTCATCCCCACGCCTAAAAACCGCCTCGGCTGTGCAACGACGCCGTGGTTAACAAAATTTCGCCTCAAACTAAAAACACGCATGCCCACTGAAACAACACCCCCCAGACGGTTCTTCCCGAACCGCCCGGAGGCTCGGGGGCTACAACCGTCGACACGACAAAAAAACCTCCCCCACTAACAACGCAGAAAACCCCCTAGCCGGTTCTGCCCGAATCGCCCGGGGGCTCGGGGGCTAAACCCGTGGGTGCGCTCGTGCGCACCTGCCTATAAGACAAAAATCCCCCGAACGATTCTGCTCAAATCGCCCGGGGGCTCGGGGGCTCCTGTCGGGTTCATAAACCCGGGGTCCCTCGGGGACCGACTTCCACGGCAGGGCTTGGTCCAAGAAAACAACATATAGTTCATGGGCTGGCCCAAGAGTCTAAAACACAACGGGCCGGAAGGACAGTCCGGTCGCCTACCGGAAGGTCTACCCGAAAGAACAAACGCCCGCTCGTCAACTTCTTCGGCCCACCTCTCCAACCAGAGCATTCGCTTCGGACACCAGCTGCCTCCGGACGGTCTCTCCGATCGGAAGGCCTGGCCCACAATGCTGCTTCCTACTCCGACCCCACGTCTTCGACCGGGGACCCGTAGGAAGCCTGCTTGCCGCTCTTCTCCGACTGGCACGGCCAGGGCCAACTGGGGCCATTCGATCGCGGATGCCCGCTCGGAAGGGACTAGGGGCGAACGGAGAAGACAGCGCACAAGTCAAACCACGATACCAGGGACCATATCCTGTAGGCCTGTGGGAACAGTGCTCCGCAACCGCCCTGACACAACAGTATTGTAGGCGCCGACATTTGTGTCTACAGTATTGTGGGCGCCGTTGGACTCCCGTACGGCCAAAAGCCCCCACATGCCTCTGGGCATCAATAGTACTGTGGGCGCCAGGATTCACCATACCTGGTACACGTGGCAGGGCTCCTCACATACCAAAAGTATTTTGCAGGTACCGACATCCACCCTTCCTGAAGAAGCCAACGTCCCATGTGCACCTGACATTCTACAGTGACATCAACAGTATTGTGGGCGCCTACCATCATCATTATCCTCGTCGACATGGGCAACAAGGCTTAGAAACATCCATACTCTCTCTCTCTCACCTGTAAAGCCATCCCCTTCATCTATAAAAGGGGATGCGCTCCCTCCAACGAAAGGAGGTCGTCGACTTCTTCAAGTTGAGATTCACTAGATCGATAGCTCACAACCCTGCAAGCACACGCTCAAAACTCCTAGCTCAGGGCAGAGTTCCGGTCGCCCTCGGCCCTTCCGGTTGGACCCGACCGAGCCTCTCGTACACCCTACCTTTCTCCTTCTCGTTTGTAACCCCACTACAAACTTCGAGCACCTGGGCTCAGGAATAAAGTCGCCGACCGACCCAAACTGGACGTAGGGCACATTGCCTGAACCAGTATAAATCCTGTGTCATTGAGTGCTAGGCCACCTCCGATCACAACGTATAACAAAACTGCAAATATTCACTAGTTGGTCACTTTCTATACCGACAATCACTATCCCCTGTTATCTTTCTTTTTACTTTAGAATTTTATGAGCAGTTTTAAAAGATGTTTTAATGCTTTCATTTTTCATACATTATCCTTGAGGTTTAGTTGTCTCAAATCTAGAATGCTATTATTTCTTCGTGGTTAACAGAGTATCTAATGATTGTATTAACCAGCATCGCCTCATATAGCTCATGGGGTTGACCTATATGCCATAAAACTGCTTGAGCCCAAGTATGCACGAGAAACACTTTCGGAGGAGGGTCCTGATCCTGTTGAATCCTGTATCCCTATACCTATGCATTGTGTTGTGTAAATTATACTAGTTCTTTATATATCCATGTTATTTTTCTTCCATATATAAAAGGATTGTTGTATAGTCAGACAGAACGGAAGATTATATAAAATTGTATGAGGCCTGCAATTCTGTTGTCGGTTCCTTCTCTAAAAAAAATGCTTACTTTCTTTCTTCAGTGATCACTTGCAGTGTCTATTATGACTACCAAGCTATTTGTTGTAATGCTCATTGCTGAGTGGTCCTCTTTACGTGGATGATGATGGCACATTGTTTGCACTGTTTCCAATCCAAAACAGTTATCAAAACATTACTGGAGTCGCCTTTCAACACTTGTTGCATTATATTGAAAAGAATCATGCATCATGCATGATAATAGCAGGTGATAGTTGACTCCCTTGTGCATCTTCGGTTCCCTTGTGCATCTTCGGCTGTGTGAATATTTTATTGGACTGTGTAAGCCCGCATTATACGTTTCTATGATCAAGTTCAATCATGGTGAACAATTGGCATGACATTTAATTGTGGCGTGTTTCTGCCATTGCACATTATTAGGGTCTTGTTCGGATGTTATCGGATTTACTTTAATCCACATGTGTAGGGGTGGATTGAAGTTCCACTCCAATCTATCCCAACACATGTTGATTGATGCCCTACGTCCAAACAAGACCTAGAGGAGACACAACCATACCTTCTTTAAAAAAAATCTTGTTTGAAGTTTAGGAGCTCATCTCCATCATTAGATATCTTACAAGCTTATAATTAAATGCTTTTGAATCCTGACAGTCACCCTTGATTGTGATCTGTCCGTAGTTTTGTGAAATATGAGAGATCAAAGTAAAGTTTCATTTGATTTGGCAGCTACTGGTGTCAACTATTAATTATCGCATCTTTCTAAAGCTGGTTTTCTATAAATCATTTCATTATTGTGGAATATGAATTTTCATCCCGGTGAGAGCGACCAAGTAGAGTTTTGGTGAGAATATATGAATGACCTGATGAATTTTTTATCCTATCAAGATGGAGACGTGTTGTGATACACATTGATCTCTAAACTTTGATAGAATATATGGTTGTGATCCAAAATATTCCAACGGAACAAACAAAGAGGAGGCCACCAGTCTCAACTTTGTCATCTAAATAAGTATATATTATGTGTACTCTATGAGTGTCAATATTTGATTGATATAACAAAATATTTGTTTTATATTCGATGTTATAGAAATTTTAAATAATCTGGGTATTCTACAATCTCAAAGTTTTTGTCTCTATAGGATGTTGTTTATCACAACCATAAACATGTGTGTGCCGCAAGTGTGATTCCACTGGTCTTTTCTAAAAAGTGCCAATACTATTTATGGCCTATAATAGTAGAAAAAAATTGAGTCAAGCCTGGATCCATATATAACTTATAATAAAATTTGTCCTCGACCTACTTCCATTCGCAAAGTTTAAGGCGCGCGGGGTCGCGCTCCTGGTGGAGGGAGCGACCGCATGCGGCCTGGCCTGTGTGCCATGGGGCCCTTCGGAGCCTGCTTTGCTCGGCCTGCGTCACATGTGGTGCATGCGGCCTTTGTTTTTTATTCTTTTAAATTTTATTTAGTTTTTGTTTTATGCGAGTTTTAGTTTTCTTTTCATTTTTTTACCCTTCTTTTATTTTTATTTATTTTTGTTTTTCTTTTTTCCTTTAGTTTTCATTTTCTATTTGTCATTTTCAGTTTCATTTTCCGATAATTTCCATTTTTCTATTTTTCATTGTGTATACTTTAGTTTCGTTATTTTAGTTTTTTTTTCATTGTTTCTTTTAGTTTTAGTTAAATGATTTTTTTAATGTTTTTTCTTTTCATTTTTCAGTCAAGTTTTTTAATGTTTTTAGTTTCAGTTTTCAGTCACTCTTTTAGATTTGAATGCATTCCTAAATCCTACGTATTAGTTGTATAATAACTTATCCACTAAGTTAGCACCTTATGCAATGCTTCTTCTAATAATTCGCTCCTCAAAGTGCAGATTGTCTTATTTTGGGTCGCTACTCTTATCTTTTTAATAAATGTCCCTCCAATTGTCAGCTAGTTATGTTTCTCGGCTCATATAGTGGGCTTTATAATAATTTGCTCCTCTAGTTGATAGCTTTTTGTCATGCTTGTTCCAATAATTTGCCCCCAGGTTGCAGTTTGCCTTGTTTTGTGCCGCTACCCTTATTTTTTAATAAATGCACCCAGTTGGTAGCATGTCATGCTTCCTGGCTTTTTTTAATGTGCTGTAAAATAACTTGCCCCCTAATTGCATCTTATGCAATGTTTATTTTAATAAGTTGCCATTCTAGGTTGCAGCTTGTCTGATTTTGGTCCGCTATTGTCTTTTAGGGGTTAGTATTTTATATAAATACTATATAACAAATTTATTATATTCACATGATAACAATCAATGTGCATAGTATATAAAAACTTTAGTTTATTTTTGAGTAGCAAGTTTAATATTATATGGTAGCAACTTATTTTATAAATCTCTAGGATATTTTTACACGTAAATTACTACTAAAATAAAATTCTTTAAAATATAGGTAAGTGGAGTCTAGTTTTATTTATCTCGTCGCCTAGGACGTACCAGCGCAAACGGATATAACCTTCAAAAGCTATAGCATTTTAAATAAAACCGTTTTGCTTTTTTAGATTTCCGTGCAGGGTACATGTGCTGATTTGGTCGCGAGCGTGAGGCTGAGCAGGGTAGGGTCGCGGCTCGCCCACATGCAGTCCGCTCAGTCACTGCGCAGGGCAGGACCACGCGCTTTTCGAATGCGCGACTGTCGTGCCTTATCCCTATCCTTACTTTATTCAAATTCTCTCATTTCCAACGGCCTATTCGCTTGCTCGTATTTGAGTTATAAGTCATAACTTATTAGCTAATGAATAATATTTTTCTCTTACATTAAATCAATCAATAGTACTTTCAGTCATGGCTTATAAGTCAAATCAGCCCAAATGAACGGAGCGCAAAGCTCCACGAGGCTGACAAAAAGAGTAATAGGACAAGCAATCTCGTTTTCATTTATTTTGAGTTCTTTCTTTGTTGAGATGGAGGGATTTGTTCTAAGAGTATTGTACCAAAGACAACAAATCCTGCTAGAAAGGGACAAGGAAGCTGCCTCGGTCCTTTGGATTATTAGTAGGTCAGTTCACTCTAATCCACTGACTTTATGCTCGGGGACTCGACCATCAATCCTTTCATGTGACAATAAGAGCTCGAATTCTTATCAACACTGGAACTTAGAGCATAGGAGGGAAAGTCGTGTATTTGTTTTTGTTTTTTTGAATATTTTTTATGGCTCGTAGCAATAGAACGGGAAAGTATAAAAAAAAAGACATGTGAAATAGATGCATAAGGATGTTGTGCTGCTCGGAAACTCTTATTGGATAGCAAAAACATCTCGGAACAAGGTTCCAGCGCCATGCTGTCCGACAAAGAGTCCAATGACCAACGTGCCTTTGCCCAATTCCATTCCGGTGGGCGACTGGGCGTAGGCCGGTGCCTTCGTCGTCTAATATGACTTTCTCCACACGGTTTATGATCAAAACCAACGGCAGTGTCCTGTGTCCACCCTTTGGTTTTTACTTGGGGGCCCGTTGCCCACGGCCCGCGTGTCGCTGCGTTGCCTTCGACGAAACAAAAGAAAGACACCCTCTCCTTATTTCTGCCTCAGTTCTTTTCTTTCGTTGAGCGTTAAGGCGAACCGGGCGAGCGCCGCCGCCCCTCGACTGGCATTCGCAGCGGACGAGAACCCACCAGGTATGCCCGCCGCCCGCCCTCTTCTCTTCCCTTTCAGATGTACGAAACCGAGCACCAAAATCCCTAATTGAAGCTATCTATATTCGGATCTGACCCTACTTACTTCGAATTTTTGCCAAAAAAATAAAATAAAAATCAGTTGCACATGTCATGTGTACACCCATGTCCTATGTCTGCTCCGCTCCTGATTTAAAGTATCAACTGCTTGTATCAATCTTGTGTGCTTGATTTCATATTTAATCTGTGCGCCATCAGTGGTTTTCCTTTGCTATTATTCTTGTGTTAACATGCAAAGGAAAAAGCTAAAGAGGTGTAGCCTGCATTTTTTTCACTTTGTGCTGCCAAGCTAATGTGTTGATTTATGCTGATTTCAGGTTTGTCTGTTTTAAAAAGGGTCAATGGAAGCAAAGTTGGCATTCTCCCAGGAAAGCCCACCAATTTCCATCATTTGTGCGGCTAAGGTTGCAGATGTACCACTGACCGTTGATCCTAGTCTTGCTACGGGCTCTGCACCCATCCTAAAGTTTGGTTCTGGGTAAGTTCTTGCTTGTCTTCTCTGGTAAATGTTCTTTTTATTTTTCTAGAAAATCTTTCAGGTAAACTGTTTCCAGCTCTTGTGTAATTTTTGTATGATATCTTAGCATTGGGACAGCAGTTGTCATGGGTGGGGATCCTATTGATGTTAGCTTTCAGTTGTTAAAACGAAAAATGATCACTGGACTGTTAAATGTACACACCTAATTGTTGCAGCAACTTTTTTTTTTCTTTCAAATGGGTCACTATGATCCCTGGGAGTATATCAACTAGGATTTCACTTTGCTATGTTGATGTGAGCTTGCAACTGAGTAACGGGCTAACGGCAGTTTTGTGATGTTTATGTGTCAATTTCTAAGTTTACAAAAGATTGAGCACTATGTGTTTTTCATGCATTCATCTTTTTTGCCTGTGTACAGAGAATCACTCCATGGTGTCAAACCAATTCTCCATTACATTGCCCGCAGTGCATCTTTTTCTAGCTTTTCTGGGAAAAACAACATGGAGTTTGGACATGTATGTTGTGATCAAGTGCTTATTAGAAAATTACCTTATTTTCATGACTTTTCATTATTCTGAATTCTAAATTGATGTTGTCAATAAACTTGCAGGTCGTTGAATGGCTTGATTATGCCCCCACTTTCTTTTCAGGCTCTGAATTTGAAAATGCCTGCTCATTCGTTGATGGATACCTGGCATCCCGGACCTTTCTGGTCGGTCATGGTCTGACAGTTGCTGACATTGCAGTGTGGTCGAATCTTGCTGGTAAGCTGTGGGTTTGTTTACCATTCTTCTTTAAGGCTTGTTCCAGGCATTGTAACGTTTACCAAATTGTGTCATTTTTCTTCAGGGATTGGTCAACGGTGGGAGAGTCTAAGGAAATCAAAGAAATACCAAAATCTTGCCCGCTGGTTCAATAGCATTGATGCTGAATATAGAGATACACTAAATGAAATTGTGGCTGCATATGTTGGGAAACGAGGAATCGGAAAATCTCCTGCACCAAGCCTTAAGGAAAAGGTACATGATTCAAAGGACTCATCAGCTCCAGAAGTTGACCTCCCTGGTGCAAAAGTTGGACAAGTTTGTGTTCGTTTTGCCCCAGAGCCTAGTGGGTACCTCCATATTGGTCATGCAAAGGCTGCACTATTGAACAAATATTTTGCTGAAAGATATCAAGGGCGCCTAATAGTTCGATTTGATGACACAAACCCTTCAAAAGAAAGCAATGAGTTTGTTGAGAACCTTCTGAAAGATATTGAGACATTGGGGATCAAATACGATGCTGTCACGTACACATCTGATTATTTCCCAAAGCTAATGGAAATGGCTGAAAGTTTGATCAAGCAGGGGAAAGCATATATTGATGACACACCAAAGGAGCAAATGAGGAAAGAGAGGATGGATGGTATTGAATCAAGGTGCAGAAATAATACTGTTGAAGAAAATCTGTCATTATGGAAAGAGATGGTTAATGGAACTGAAAGGGGTATGCAGTGCTGTGTGCGTGGCAAACTCGACATGCAGGATCCTAACAAGTCGCTCAGGGATCCTGTTTACTACCGCTGTAATACTGATCCTCACCATCGTGTGGGTTCAAAGTATAAGGTCTATCCAACGTATGACTTCGCTTGCCCATTTGTTGATGCATTCGAGGGAGTGACACATGCTCTTCGTTCCAGTGAATATCATGACAGGAATGCACAATATTATCGAATTCTTCAAGATATGGGGTTGAGGAGAGTGGAAATTTATGAATTCAGCCGATTGAATATGGTTTACACTCTTCTCAGCAAGAGGAAGCTTCTCTGGTTTGTACAAAACAAGAAAGTCGAAGATTGGACTGACCCACGTTTTCCCACTGTTCAAGGCATAGTACGTCGTGGCTTGAAAGTTGAGGCATTGATACAATTTATACTCCAACAGGTAACTGTATCTGCTTGTGCTTTATGTTCATATTTACTGGATGTTCCTGATTTCATATCCATTTTTGTTTGTTGAAGGGTGCTTCGAAAAATCTGAATCTTATGGAGTGGGATAAACTCTGGACAATCAACAAGAAGATAATTGACCCAGTGTGCGCAAGGCATACTGCAGTGCTAACAGATCAGCGTGTGATCTTTACTCTCACTAATGGTCCAGAGAAGCCATTTGTTCGAATTTTACCAAGGAACAAGAAATGTGAGGGTGCTGGAAAGAAGGCTACAACCTTTACTAACAGAATCTGGCTAGATTATGCTGATGCGTCTGCCATTAGCAAGGGTGAGGAAGTAACCCTAATGGACTGGGGGAATGCTATCATTAACGAGATCAAGATGGAGGGTGGAGTCATTACTGAACTAGTTGGAGAACTACATCTTGAGGGCTCTGTGAAGACAACAAGAATGAAGATCACATGGTTAGCAGATATGGAGGAGCTAGTGCCCCTCTCATTGGTGGAATTCGATTATCTCATCTGCAAGAAAAAGGTAAGTTCTTGGACCAAAGTGCCTTCATATCTTATTTCCTTTATGGTGCAATAGGACTAAAATACACTGAAATTAACCACATGACTAGCAGATGCCCGTGCGTTGCTACGGGAGTCCCAAAATTTTGAACACAGTAATAGTAGTCAGGAGCCTCAAAATTTTCAGCTCAATAAGAATAAGAAAAAAAAGTGAGTCGAAATCAACAGACAAATAAATTAGTACAAACTTGTCTTTTTGCCTGATTGCATATACAGACAACACAACTCTTGTAGAAAGAATTGACTCAACCATTTAGCACCAGCCCATGATTTAGAAGACTAACTAACAAGTAACTCGGTACAATATTAGGCCTTATATAAATCAACAGCTATGGTGAAAGCAGCAAAAAACCATATTTATTTCAAATTAGACAATAATTTATTTCAATATTTTGATAACAAGATTTCAATAAATATAGTAAAAAAAAAGCTACCCAATGCCTTTTTGCCATCTATTTTTTGAATTCACAAAAACTGCTATGCATTTTTACAAAATTTCTAATAAATAATATAATGCTCAGTCATGTCATGTAAGGTGCATTTTTGTATTCGAAATTCCCATGGATTTCTTCAAGTCCAGAATGGTATCAGAGCCGACCCTTGCGGTTTCACGGGCGCGTGTGTCAGTTGCGCAGGCATGGTGCGCATGGCTGGTGTGGACCCAGAGTGGTCACCCAGCATGGCACATGCGCTGGCACTGGACACACGGACGTGGCCAAGAGGGGACGTTCCTGGCCTGAGGTTGACCGACGAGGACGTCGGTCTCCTAAGGGGGTGAGGATGTAACACCCCGGCCCAGGACTTAATAGGATTAATAGGATATTCGTACCAACAAGTTGCAACTTCTTTTCTGGAAGCCCATCTCTTAAGAACTCCAAGGTTAAGCGTGCTTGGCCTGGAGCGATGGGTGACCGACCGGGAAGTTCTTCCCGGGGGCGCATGAGTGAGGATAAAGTGTGCAGAAAAGACTGGTGTTGGTCTGTGAGGGCAGTCTATGTCCTAGGAAAGCTATCAGATGTAAGCGGGCCTGCCCTCGAGGAGGCGGGACGTTACAGAATATCTTTTCGCCTTCATTCAATTGGATCTTGCTGTCAGCAGTACACAAGCTCACTGAATTAATAAATAATATAATGCTCAGTCATGTCATGTAAGGTGCCTTGAGATACATCTTCATAACTGAAGCTGTGAACACTGTCTAGGTGAACCCTAGCATCATACCCCAAAGAGAAGACATCACAGCCAAGATCACAGGCTCCATGGTCCATCATCTTTACCTTTACCGGTCATAGATATCATGGTCATCATACTGTGCATGGACGCTCGGATTGCAGTCTCAAACAACACAAACTTTTGCTTAGTGCTCTTTCCACATATTGTCTAGAATCCAGGATTGCTCTGCATCTAATGTGTCAATAAATAATGACGACCAACGATATATAAGGTAACTAAGAATAGAAGCAGGAGACTGTAAAATTCAATTTAAACATCTGCAGACCGCAAGAAAATAAAGTGGGTCCAGGAAAATAACATCTCCTGTAGCCTCATGACCGAAGACCCTAGGGAACAAGGGAGTCTGCCCCTATAAGAAAGAAATTAACTCCCCAATAAGGCGCAAGTCAGCCTCAAGTTGCTGCACCAAGCATCTCAACGGACTCGTTACAAATGGGATGAGTCATCAGTAGATACCATGGCCTCCCAGAAGTAAACGTAAGTGTGGTAGAGCGAAGTGAAGAGGATCCTGATGCGCACCTCCATGGCCGGTTACAGGGGTCCAAGAAAATCACCCGCAGAAATGTACAGCCAGTTTAGTACATAATGTAGCAATAAAAAATTGTGCATTGCAAATTGCAGCATCTTTATTGCAAGGAACTTTAGTCTTTCCAGCAGCACGTTAACTAAAGAAAAGGAGAGGTTAATTGAATCATTTAGTCTCCGTCCATACCCCATATGCTGGTCTGTACAGTACACAATCATAGAAATATACCAAACATACTTGGATATTTAACATATCGGCACAAGCATATTGAACTGGTATAGTATAATCTTCACTTGAAGATATTGTTTCAGAACTGAATTTGGTAAAAGAATGATAATTTTAAATTAGAGCCTCAATCCATATACCGGTTGATGAAATTAAAAAAATAAAAATAAAAAGACCACACTGGACTATTGATCGGCCCATCTAACTCCCAAGTAAAAACACACTGCTACAATGTTCAATGCTAAATTAGTATGTATCAGTTTCTCCTAAACACATGACATTAGTGGTCGTCTTAGTACAACTTTTCCCCGACTTAAATTCACAAAGGATCCAATCTCAGTTCTGCTTGACTCTTACCACCATGGGTTGACAATGGAGGCCAATCATCATTCAAAGCTTATTTTCTCAGAGAACAGTACAAAAAGAGAACTATTGCATCAAACCATACATAGAGTGCCATATATTTTCTGAACAATGTCATGATCAGTCTGTGCTGATCTTTAGCTTGAATACATTTTCTGCAAACTTGAAATAGCAAGATTCATAGAGTATGCATAGATTCAGAATATCACAGCATGACTGCTTGGAGAAATATATATTACAAATTCCATGCTCTACCTAAATATGAGATAAAGAAAAATACAAACGTAAAGAAGCGCCAAATCAACAAGCTGAATGAAAGAAAAATGATCATGTCATCTAGAGAACTGCCAAATCAACAAGGTGAATGAAAGTCAAATAAGGCACTCACCCGTACCTTTTTGGGCAGCCTTAGCACAAAATGGAAATTTTACCCAGAACCTACTATATTCGAACTCGGCAATGTCTGATTCAGTAGGCATTGTCTAATTCAGTATTTGCCAGTACGGCAGTACATAGTACATAGACCTTAGGTTTTCTTCTGCCTATAGAAATGCAGGTGCAAAGACCTAGGTTTTCACCGACCTATGTGCAGCTGCATCATATCATCATATGCGATTAGCAAATGGCCCTGCCTTCCACAAATAATTTTGTACACTGGGATGATACGAATCTCCAGAACAAAACTTGATTCAATCAGACCTGATCTTGGGAAGATGGCCAGATCGGACGATTACCTGCGAGAACTTGGTCTGGAGCTGGTGGCTGGCGTCGGGAGGCTTGGCGGCCTGGGTTGCTGCCGTCGAGTAGGGCGGGGCCCATGCCGCTGTACCTGCCGCCGTTGCCGCCACAGGAACAAGAGGAGGAGGAGGCGGAGAGGCGGGTGCCGTTTCCTGTGGCGCGTACGCGTTGGGGCCGCTCGGCGGCGGCGGCGTCAGAGGCGTGAGGCGGCGGCGGTGTCGGGGGCGAGGCAAAGGGAGCACCCCGTGCGGTGTCGGGGGCGCACGGGTGAGGGCGACGCATGCTCCGGCCTCCGGGGAGAGGGCGAGGGGCGTATGGCGGCCTCCGGGGCGAGGGCGAGGGGTGCGTGGCTAGGGTTTGGAGACGCGGTGAGTCGGGAGGGGAGCTTTTCGTAGACGTAGGGGAGTCGGGTGGGAGCATGGGATCGTGGAGGGTGTGGGAGACACGTTGAGTGGGGGACAAGAGAGAGAGCCTGGTCCCACCCATCAGCGCGGGGAGAATGCGGGGAGTCAAGGGGCACTCACAAGTCGGGGGCAGAACAAAGCGACGGTGCGGACGATTGCAGTTTCGTCTTAATAGGAGTAGAGATGTCCATCTTCTAAATAAACAGCCAAACTGCAGTTGCATTCACAAGTCTTGCTCGATTTTCCCTTGAAATTTGGCAAGCCGCTGCAAGTGAATCTGTGCCACAGGTTTAGAATGGACATTGCAGAATGCAACATGTGCCTCCTGTTAAGCTTTTCCTCAAACAGTTTAGTTGTTGTATAATGAACTGGCACTGAATTATACTATGTGGTCATCATTTGGCAGCTGGAGGAGGATGAAGACTTCCTTGAGAATCTTAACCCTTGCACTCGACGAGAAACATTGGCCCTCGGAGATGCAAACATGAGGAACCTCAAGCGTGGAGAGATCATACAGATCGAGAGGAAAGGCTACTACAGGTGTGATGCCCCATTCATCAGGTCGTCAAAACCTGTAGTTCTGTTTGCAATCCCAGATGGTCGACAGCAGGCCTCGCTGAACTAGGTGGCGTGCCACTGATGGGCACATGGATGATGGAACTACTGATTTGTCAGCTCCATGGTCAATGTTGTTGCATTAGACACTTAACCTGATACTGCAATGAGGCTTACATGCCATGGATTTTTGTTCAGTGCTAGATGGGCAGGTGCATCCTGCCACACAACCAGTAGAAGCTACCAAATTATTTCTATTTCCATACTTTTCTAGCAAATTGTTCGAATCCTGCATTTACTGTTTTTTCTGTTGGCTAGTTGCTTCGGCTACACTTATCTTTTCTGTAAGCATCCAAGCGCTTAATCTGCTGTGGATTGGTAAGCAAGTGCGATGACCACTTGAAAGTGTGCGCTGGTGAGCCTGACCAAAGGTTGGGTATGTATTAGAAAAGGTTTTGCTTGCAACATTATTAGCATAACTGACTTATTGAGCAATGCTTCAATGTTGAACTGGAGAAGCTTCTGAGAAGCTTCAAATACTTCAATGGCTCCTAGTGGAAACTTATGAACCCTGAGAAATTGCAACGTGCACTCCTTTATTCCAACTTATAAGACATTTTGGGTTTTTTAGATGCAAGCTTTTGCTATGAACTTACATATACACTATGTTTAGATACATAAAAAAAGCAATATATCTTGACATATGAATCAACATCAATATGGTCAAGCCAAATCACAATTCCTTATATCCTCCTCATTTTTGCTTGACACTTTTAATATTCATTTCAATATCTATCTTATAATTTCATTCCTCTTGATAATTTCCTTCCTTATGCTTTTAACTTGATCAATATCAATGTATAGTGATTTTCAAAGTCTTTGCCCATACAAGCAAACCAATATTGAGACCATTTTATATCCATTATATATTATCTCTTTTGTCGTTTGACGTTTGCTTGTCATCCCTTCACTTATGTATTCCTGACCCATTCTTCAATACTTGGTCAATATCAATCAACTATCAATCTCTTCTTGTTTAAGCAAAGCAAGCCACTATTGAGACCAAACCATATTCATTTCTCTGTCTTGTTTTACCTCATCAAATATGCTTGCTTCTTATTCATTTGAACAATACCATGAGATTGTGATCGTTTCCAATGAAACTTATTCAAAGACTCATCAAACTCATTAGTTCTTTAATTGTTCTATCATCCAACCACTAAAACCCACTACAGGGCCTAAATGCACTTTCCCCATCTCATTGTAATTCATTCTTGTTATGTCATATATTCCTGAATGGAACCATTTTTCTAATTACTCATATTACGCACTGTGAACCGATAATGATGTTGTGCAACATGGAATTTTTTTTGTGCTGCAGTGATGCGCTTGGATGGTCTTATTACGTTTGTGAAAGTATTAGAGTATCTCAAAATTAAGCTTTGGGGTCTCGTGACCCAAGAAACGTTATATATTTTTTACATCATAGGAACAAATCTGGCTTCATCTCTTCTGTCCAAGAGAATCAAACCACTTATTACAAAAATGTATATATATGCCTTAGTAGCAAAAATGTAATTACTAGTTTTCTGGTAAACTTTTGCATGTTTACCCATGTAAGGATTTTTTTTACCGTGCTCTATGGCTCAATGATGATTGTACCAAAACTTTGTTTAAGCTCAATTACAATAAGATTTCTATCATAAGTTCTTGAGATGAAGTTTTATCCTGTCACCATGAATGCCTCTTGAGAGTCTCTGTACAATTGAACATCCCCTTTTGAATTGAAGGTGGATAAAAGACACAAGTTGTGGGAAAGTTCATATTTCTATCCATTGCTTGTCATTGCATATAGTGGGTCCTAACTTTGATGCAACTATGGTTGAACAAAGTTTGATAGACACATATTTGAATGCATCTAGGCCCCAATTTCAGATTTGGGGTTTTGGCGATTCATGAACACAAGTACATGTTGAAAGTTCCTATGGTTTTGATAATTGAGTGACCACTAGTAGACTAATGCTTTACTTGAGATAATTAAGCTAGGTTACTCCACAAGATGGTGTTGAGCAAAGCTTGGAGATGGTGGAGATGGAGATCACCACAAGATGTAAGTGCTCAACAAGGAGTTGGAAGCAAAGGATTAAAGGCAAGGTATAAGATAGGTTCTTTGTTTTTGCCAGCTAAGCTGCACTAGAGAGCAAGGCCAGGTTTAGGATAGATAGCATACTATTAAGAGGGGATTTCTTAAGCTAATACAATTATCTAGTGCCACTAGGCGAGGACTAACGAGACCTAGTGACGTGGTGAGGAAGCAAGTGAAAATCCATTGAAAATTGTTTTGAAAATGGTAACTCAATGCTAAAAGGTGTAGTTGTCCTGTGGGGCATATATGGAGTTAGCACATTTCAAAAGGTTTTGAGAGAAGGGGCTGGTGTAGATTTTTGCCCTCACTGGATAAGTTCGGTGCCCTTGCTGGCGATTCACTAGAGCTTAGGCGCCCCTAACTCACTCTGGTCCAATCATCGGTTCACTAGAAGGTGGGCCACCAGAAACGTCTGGTGCCCTATAGGGGAGCACTGGAGATTGGCTCTTTCATTGAATTCAACTAGGAAATGTATAGTGGGACATATTCTTTCAGTTCTCACGGGGGAAGGAGCACTAGAGAATGCCCATAGACACGTGGCGGCGATCGGCGAAGGCGCCAAAGAGCACGAATTTTTGAGAAGGGCTACAACATCCTGCAGTGAGGATCACTGAAGTTTTCCGGTGGGTCTAGAAGCTCTCTAGACCGTACCAAAAAAGTTTGGTGGTGGTCACCGGAGAGATCACTGGAGAAAAGTGTAAATTATTGTTTTCTACGCATTTTCAACCCAAGAGCACGAGCTTGGCACCAGAATGCTCCATTGGTGGGTCTAGGAGCTCGAACAGGACGAGCGTTGTGATAGAACCGCCCAATTTATACAAGATCAAGTACGGCTGTCTCCGCTAACACGTTGACATGCACATACTTTCACTTATATAAACCCGGTAGTCCGTCGAGTGTCACGAAGGACCTCGGTAAATCAACCTCACAACCAAGATCGCGTGATTAAGCAAATACACATCACATACGCAGAGTTGCAGCGGAAATAATATTACAAATAGGTTCACAAATAATAGTACAAGTTTGGGTTTCAAAACCGATTAGTAAAACAATATAGCTTTCAAATGATTACATTAATATAAGTTCCAAATACATTGCTTGCATAAGTGACATCCTCTGACAAAAGCATATAGAAGAGAAATAAATATAGAGTCACCGAGCCCACCGGCGGTTAGCCACCATCTTCAACAGACCAAGAACTTCACCTGCAATATGGCGGGATAAACCCTGAGTACTCGAATGTACTCAGCTAGACTTAACCGTTATAAACTAAAAATAAAATGACTCCAAGGATCATGCAAGGCTTTATAGGTGGAGCTAACTTGACAACATTTTGCATAAAACGCAACTAATTTAGTTGTACAATTATACTTTGGTCATCAAGTTAATTATAACTATTCATCTCTAGATTAGCAACTAACATGTGCCAAACATGTGGTATATCATTTGATAGCATACAATAGTAACCATAGCCGGTGTAGTAATTCCATGTTTATCCGAACCATCATATTCCATAATCCAGTTACTACGATGTTGGTACTAGCCAAGTTTCTCACTGTCCAGGAGAGACGACGATTCGAATCGATTTCAACCAGCTGGGAATTTATTTCTAACACAAACCCAGACATACCTACGCCAAGGTAGTCTTAGGTCACCTTTGGTATAACTCAGGTCCACATTTCGTGGGTTCGCCCAGCGCCGCACAATCAGAGACAACCAGCTGCCAGGACGTTCAGGACTACTCTGCCCTTAGGCTCACGTCTAGCTCCCCGCACATCCTTACTACCATTCAGAGTGCGCACTTTGATAGAGCGGGGCCCGGCCTGAGTTGAGCTACTCGGCTTCGCGGTCGAAACGAGTTATCCGGCCAGCTAAGTAATAGACATGCGTTCAATCTTGTCAAAAAGCGCTAACAACGGTACGGTCCTTAATCGACACAGACGGGGATCCGGGGATAGATCCACACCCAAGACCTCTATGTCTTGTTGCTTCTCTATCGACCTCCCACCCGGTCTTCATTTACATTACCCCATGGTTCTTTTCCATGATAGCAAATATAGCCAACTGTGTTTCGGTATCCACCTATATCTCGCAGGTGACAAGAAATCACCCGGTTTCTACCGGTCTAAGCATGGCTAAGCATATATTCGATCCTGGACCTATACAGGGTTAAAGGTATATGTATCTGGACAAGGTAGTTAGATGCATCAAGTGTTTCCAACCAACTCTTATAACCTAATGCATCAAACATAAATGACTCAAGTAGTATTTTGTAAAACACTGGGAGACTTAGATTGCTCCGGGGCTTGCCTGGGATCCAACACTATGTTAGTGCTTGTTATACGACACTTGGTTGGCGAGTATCTCCCGTCCTAGCACTTGTCCAGTCCTTCCATCTTCGGGATAGGTCCACCATACACCGTCTTCGGGTTCGGCTCCAACATCCCAACCTTTGCGTGGTTCATCTAGCGTACCTAGATGAGATGCAAGATGCAAGTGCATGAATATGAAGAATGGTAATATGAAATGCATCACGTAATAGCATTCAAGGCAACCATAAGGTCATGCAAGACATAAGCACCTATAGTTATTTAACTAAACATCACACAACCTATTATAAAGGGATAGCCAGCATATTAGGCATGGCACACAAGTGAACTTAAGTTCAGATATTGCACACGTGCATTGATCAAGAACTAACCAACATGTTTAGTCAAAACAAGAGCAAGCTAAAACAATCACCTAGCATATGTATAGAAATCTGGACAGCAGCACAATAGTTATTTGTTTTATCCATAACTGGATATATAAGCATCCAACAAGGGTGACTCTAGACTTTCTGGAAAGCTAATGAAATTTCCTACAACATTGTTATTATCACCAAAAGCTTATTCCAAAGCTAACCAAGTCAAATATGCCAACATTTTAGATCTGCACAAAATTAGGACAGAAAAGTAGCAGCAATTTCAACAATGCATAATTGGAGTTATGGACATCAAACAAGCATGAACCTTAACTTTCTAGAAAGATTATTAAATTATCTAAAACATGTTTATTATCATCACAAGGTGATTCCTCAATTAATAAGGTCAATCAAGCACAATTGAGCACCTCTGTCCAGACTTGGACAGATTCTGCCATACAACTTCACAAGCTTATAACTGGATATTTAGAGCTCCAAAAGATATGATCTTTAACAATTTGGAAAGCTCATGAAACTAAATACACTTATTCTATTATCTCTAAGACATTATTCAAAGCTTAGCTAAGTCAAACAATACAATCATTCAGATCTGTACAGAGAGCATGCAAAACCTGATAGGAAAATTATAAAATCTATAGCTCCTAAATTATCAGGCCTATGGTCATGAAAATTTATCACAAGCTAGATTATGAAATTATCTACAACTTTGGTATTTACTACAACCACAGCAAACATCATTTATACCACGAAAATAACTGCACAAGCAAAACTGCATATGCAGTCCACACAGCAGTGGTATAGAAAACTGATAGGAATTTCAGATAAGCATAACTGGAGTTCTAGACCTCCAACAAACATGAATCATAACTTTTTGAAAATCTTATGAAGTTACCTACAACTTTATTATTATCATCATAAGATGATTCTATAGCTAACAAGGTCAATTAATCTAATGAATGCGTCTCTGTCTAAAACATGGATAGAATCTTACATGCCACTTTCAACAGCTATAACTAGAGTTATACATGCCCAATAAATGTGGTTCTAAAATTTTTAGAAATCTTAGCAAATTCTAAACAACTTTGTTATAAACACCTAGAGCTAATTCTACTATTAAAAAGGTCCCACAGTACCAACAAGGCAACCCTGTCTGGGTTTGGGCAAAAACAGCCATAGAATTTTAAGCAACTATAACTAAAAATATACTTAACCAAAAATTATGTTCTTTAGCTTTTTGGAAAGCTTAAGAAAAGTAAAACAACTCATGTATTGTAATAAATTCATGATTCATAACTTAACTAAGTCAATTAATTCAAACGTGCAGACCTATTCAGAATAGGAGTAAAGCAACACATGGTATTTGTTATTTTTATACCTCTTAAACTATGAAGCCTAAACTCCTGAAATTTTTACCATATAACAACCACGACCTGAGTAGCACTCCATAAAACTTTCCCATTTATTTGAGAACCACAAGTGCAGTTATGAAAAAGACAAGACATAACTAGTATTAAGAACCGAACTGCATAAATTAATTTTTACAGCAAAAACTTTAAACTAAATCATGCTATATTATAGATCTACTGCATAGAAAATTTCACAAGGATTCTAAAAAGTCATCATTTGCTAATTTAGAATTTTCTACTAATTACTACAAATTTTCAAAGTTGATCATTCAAATATGCAAAAACCAAAGAAAAAGGGATGTAAATCTTGCATCGGGGACGTTGCATGAAAGCATCTAGGCCCCTAAGTGGATTTCGGTGATTAATGTCAATACAAGATTACTATGACTAACGTGTGTTTTGCAGAGGCTATTAAGTTAGGTCATGGTAATGGAGATCGATTGGGCAATTGAGGTTGTCATGCCACTACGATGGAAATCGTTTCGGTTTTCAAAGGATGGACGACAAGGTTAAGGATAACTAGTTCTAAGTGTCAATTGAAGCTGGAGAGACACTTAGAGTAGTTTAGGACTTTATTTTTTTTTCCTTTGGCCGTACTATGAAGGGGGGTATGAACGGGTAGCTTGACCTAGTTGAGTCTAGTGAGTTAAGTGTGGTGCACACTTGTTAAAACTAGCTCTAGGTAGCTCCTATGAATGCCTAAGATCCTTTGGAGCAAACTTCATTCACATATGATCGAGAGTTGGAAGTGAATGGAGGGTCAACATCTTGGACCGGACACTGGCTCGGTATGATGGGACGGCTGGTCAGCAGGTCCAGTCGATTCATTTGTTGAGGAGAACAAGTCTGGAGTGACCGGACGCTGGAAGGTCGTGTGACCGGACGGCTGGGGGCCAGCGTCCGTTCGACTCAGTAAGGGTCCAGACTTGAGAAAGTGTGGCCGGACGCGTCCGGTCAGTGGTGACCGGACCCTGAGTATCCAGCGTCCGGTCGACATAATAAGCATCAAGATCGGCCGGACGCGTCCGGTCATCACTTGAAACTGTTGTTGCTGTGAAGTTGAACTGGCCGAGCGTCCGGTCAATATGATCGGAAGCGTCCGGTCATCCCGCGAAGCTCATAACGGTTCGTTTTTCAGTCGCCATATAAATAGAAGCTCCACTCGAGTGTGGAGTGACTTTTGCTCATTCCAACATTTGAGAAACACGCTTTTGCGAGTGCCAAGAAGAGCAAGGTCCTAGTGAGGTGTTTGTGATTTGAGAATCCAAGAGTGAAACCTCATTAGTGAATCAAGAGTAGACAAGTGTGCATCCATCTTCTCATTAGGCTTGGGCGTGGTCAAGTGAGAGTTCGTGCTTGTTACTTTTGGTGATCGCCATCACCTAGACGGCTTGGTGGTGATTGAGAGCTTGGTGATCACCCGCGGAGCTTGTGGGTGACCCAACTCAAGTTGTGAGCGGTTTTGGGTGATTCGCCGCATGACGGGAGTGTCGAAGAATCAACCCGAGAGAGCACTTGATCCTTGCGCGGATCAAGGGGAGCTACACCCTTTGCTGAGTGCTCAACGAGGACTAGTGGAGAGTGGGGACTCTCCGATACCTCGGCAAAACATCGCCGCGTTTCTCTCTCCATTTACTTTGAGCATTTACTTTAAGTATTTACTTTGAGCAATTTACTACTCGTCTTTACATTCATAGAATTGCTATGCTAGAGTAAGTTTGGAACATAGGTTGCAAGTCTTTTGTGCGTTGATTTGATAGAAACACTTTGTCTAGGCACAAGGGGTTAATTGGGCTATCAGTAGGATTTGATTATTGAAAGAAAATTTAGAATTAGCCCAATTCACCCCCCTCTTGGGCATCTTGATCCTTTCACTGCAGTTTTTCACAAATTAAACTCGAACAAAAATATCCTTTTCAGCACTATTCAACGGAGTCACGGATTCTTCACTTAACCCCCTCCCTTCTCCGTTATTCCAGCGCGAAGTCCTTCATCATCTTCCTCACGACGGCAGAGTAGAGGGTTGGCCGGCTCGAATGGCTGTGGTCGTCGACGGCGTCGGTGAAGTTGCGGGGGAGCACCCATGGGCCTGCGCACATGCATGGGGCCGCTCAATTTGGCCGGAGGCTGGCCGGGTTGGCCTGGCCGTGCGCACAGGCGTCCGCGGTGGCCACGGCACTGGTGGTCGCGCGCTATGGCGGCGAAGAAAGGCCGGGAAGGGGCGCGCGAAGCCAAGGAGAGGGCGGCGGAGCCAGTGGCGGTGGATTCTGGGCTACGAGGTGCTTGGAGGTGGAAGAATGACGGCGGCCAAGCTCGAGCTCGTGGCGACATCCATGGCGGCCGCGCTCAGGAGTGCGCACGCGACGCCAGAGATCGAGGGAGGGAGAGTGGAGAGGCGAGTGAGGGATGGGGCAGCTCGGGCACTCGGTTGAAGGAGCAGGGGCGCGACAGGGAGGGAGGGCACGCGACAGCGGCGGGGGCACGCGGCTTCCATGCACGGCGCCACGTCGGCATTCGGTCGAGCAGGTGGCGGGTGCCGGAGTGGACATGGTGGGGAGCCGATTTGGGCCACTTTCGGGCCGAATCAGACATTGGGCCAAAAACTAAGTTTGTTCACATCGGCCTGCTCTACATTTTTCATTAAGGCACTCAGGTCATTTGAGCAACAGATCAGTGGGTAATTAATCTCCAAGATGATAGCGCCAACACGTTGATAACGGTCACAAAAACTCGCTTTCAGAGGTCAACACGAAGTCAAACGAGTGCCCTCCTTTTGCACGCTCTTCACCACAATGTATACTCCAACTTTTATTTTGGGACCCGATCATGTTGCTTAACAAATCACAAGAACGCGAGATGCCAATGTCGACAACGATGAATT
Source organism: Miscanthus lutarioriparius (assembly GCA_904845875.1). NCBI lineage: Eukaryota > Viridiplantae > Streptophyta > Magnoliopsida > Poales > Poaceae > Miscanthus > Miscanthus lutarioriparius. The sequence goes on from CAJGYO010000282.1 coordinate 115,067, forward strand.
CCAGACTTGGAAAAATTTCAAGTGCTGAAAACAGCTGCTGATTCCAAGTTTGAGCCTCGGTTTGACTTGCCTACAAGCTGATCTAGCTCTCGGTCCAAAAACAAAGTTTGTTCTACTCCACTCAAACTTCAATTTTTATTAAAGATCAAACTTCATATCTGGTACATGAACCAATTCTTCATCTTGGTCAAAGCAGCATCTCGTTAAACCCTGGAATTAGGGTTTTCGACCAATTGAGGCCTTTTTTTGACATGTGCTCAACACGAACCCTTCATGACTTTTGTTGTAGAGTTCAATTAGAGTCATTTGGGCAAGGTAGCAAGGTCTGGTTGATGACCTATAATTCCATTCACTTGGTAAAGCAATCCAAGAAAGATTATAACTTATCATTTCATGTGACTTCTTGATTCCAAACTTCATGAAACTTTTCCACTGGTCAAGATGGATGCATGTTGATGTAATGTACATGGAATGAGCATGTTTAACCTTACTCTTGCATAATCTTAACAAGGATCCATATGTAAGCAAGGTGTGTTGTCCAAGTTTAAGTTGGAGCTCACTCTTGTAGATTTGATCTTGACACCTTCATCACCACTTAACATGTCATGTTTGATTTCAAACCCATTGCTTAACTGGTGACAAACACCTGGGGTGTTACAAGCGTTTCCTCTAATGATGAAGATGATGTCGCCACCGTCAACTCGCTTATGGAATTGGCGAGGGATGACGACAACGATGGCGATACGGGGAAGGTTGGCTCAGATCGGGATGCTACAGCCACGACAGGAGATGGTGAAAGTGAAGGGACTCATCGAAGGCCATTGGGGATCCACATCTTGGTGGATGGGGAGGAGTTGGAGGGCGAGCAAGAGCCCAAAAAAGGCAGTGGTAAGATGGCTTATTACGGGGATGTGGGACGGGGCACCCTTGTCCACCTGAGCAATATGCTTGGCACGGATGACGTGCAAACGGACCTGTTTACTAGCCTGAACCTTCGCGCGTGCCATCTTGAGGTGAACCCTGAAGAGCGAAGGTTTTTGGCTGGTGTCTTCCACCAAACGTGCCTTCATGAGGCGGAGGTCATGCTAGAAAGGCAAAGCATTGATGATCTCATTGATGACGCGGAGGGGAGCACCGTGCGATTGTTCTTGCTCGCCCAGGCCGTTAAGTGGTGGATCGACACCATTGAAATGGACCTTCGCGAGCAGTTGGCGAGGGAGAGGGAGGCGGTGAAGGTGGAGATGAAAGCGGTTTTGTATCTCACGGAAACAGAATGAGAAGTTTAAGAAGAAGCTTGAGACGGTGTAGAAGTTCATGAAAAAGAAAAGGAGTCTTTGAAGAAAAGTCGAGAGGAGGCACAAGAGATCATGAACCGGAATGTGGACCTACTGACAGAGTTGAGGAAAGCGTTGGGTGAATGGATGGTTGCCGAGGAGGCCAAGAAGCGGAGGGCCAGGCTACTGGTAGCGCTATGCGCATAGCCTAGATGGTTGATGAGCTGTGCGATGGTATGACGGTGGCGAAGGAGACCTTGGAATCTATGCTGGCCGAGGCTAGAGCAGCCAAGAGCAGGGTGTTGCCTAAGCCGGACACCAAGGCGTTTCCTAAATGGCTGAGGGAGGAGGTTGGTCATGAGTTCGATCTCCATGGTCGACACCAACTGTGGGGGCTTCGCTCTGCCTTCTACCCTCACTAAGGACTAGCGCGGAGGAGGTTGAGGGTGTCCCACAGGAGAGAGTGAAAGGTCCTAATGGCTAGAGGGGGGGGGGTGAATAGCCTAATAAAAATTTCAACAACAACACTTAACCAAATGGTTAGACAATTATGAGGCGAAGCTAGTGTTGCGCTAGCCTACTCAAAAATGCAAGCCACCTACCACAATTCTAGTTTAGATAGTGTCAATTCACACAAGAGCAATGACACTACCCTATGTTAGTGTGCTCTCAAAGGCTAACTAAAGAGCCACACCAACCAAGCATGCAAGCTCTCACAACTAGCTACACTAAAGAGCTTGTCAACTAGTTTGCGGTAAAGTAAAGAGAGTGATCAAGAGGGTTATACCGCCGTGTAGATGAATGAACCAATCAATCACGAAGATGAATAACAATGATGACCAATCACCTCGGAATCAATGATGAACACAATGATTTTTACCGAGGTTCACTTGCTTGCCGACAAGCTAGTCCTCGTTGTGGCGATTCACTCACTTGGAGGTTCACGCTACTGATTGGCATCACTCGTCAAACCCTCAATAGGGTGCCGCACAACCAACATAAGATGAGGATCACACAAGCCACAAGCAATTTACTAGAGTACCTTTTGGCGCTCCGCCGGGGAAAGGTCAAGAACCCCTCACAATCACCACGATCGGAGTCGGAGACAATCACCTCCTCCACTCAACGATCCTTGCTGCTCCAAGCCGTCTAGGTGGCGGCAACCACCAAGAGTAACAAGCGAAATCCAAGCGAAATACAATCACCAAGTGCCTCTAGATGCAATCACTCAAGCAATGCACTTGGATTCACTCCCAATCTCACTATGATGATGAATCAATGATGTAGATGAGTGGGAGTCCTTTGGCTAGGCTCACAAGCTTGCTATGTCAATGAAAATGTGCAAGAGTTCTCCCTTGAGCCGCCATGGGGCTATAAATAGAGCCCCATCAAATAGAGCCGTTATACCCCTTCTTTGGGCAAAACGCGTTACGACCGGACGCTTCGGTCGAGGACCGACCGACAGCCGCTCTCGGCGTCCGGTCGCTCGATGTCGACCACGTGTCCAGACTCAACGGTCATCGGCCTCGACGGACGACGCTGCTCCTTCGAACTAACCGGACGCTGAAGCCCCCTCCGTCCGTCGTTCTGATAAGCTCCGAGCATGACCGGACGCGTCGATAAAATCGACCGGACGGCTGAAGCCCAGCCGTCCGGTCGTTTCCAGTAAGCTCCCCGAGGCATGATTTTTCGACCGAACGCGTCCGGTCCACCTTGACCGGACACAGACCGCGTCCGGTGCTCAACCCCTAGCCATCTGTATCGCTGAAGTCGGTATGACCGGACGCAGTGCATAGCGTCCGGAAGCTGATTCGGATTCGTCCGGTCACGGGACCGGACGCCAAACATCATTTCGATCAACTCCATTTCAACTCTTACTTCTTCACCCTTGTTCAAGTGTGCCAACCACCAAGAATTTTGCATCCGGCGCAATAGAAAATAGACATTTCATTTTTCCAAAAGCGCCGAATCCCGCCGAGCTTGCGAGGCGGGAGGGAGAGAGGGACCCAAACCCATCTCAACCCTGCAAACACCTTGTGCACATGTGTTAGCATATTTTCACAAATATTATCAAGGGTGTTAGCACTCCACTAGATCCTAAATGCATATGCAATGAGTTAGAGCATCTAGTGGCACTTTGATAACCGTATTCCGATACGAGTTTCACCCCTCTTAATAGTACGGCTATCAAACCTAAATGTGATCACACTCTCTAAGTGTCTTGATCACCAAAACAAAATAGCTCCTACAAGTTATACCTTTGCCTTGAGCTTTTTGTTTTTCTCTTTCTTCTTTCCAAGTCGAAGCACTTGATCATCACCATGCCATCATCTTTATCATGCTATGATCTTCATTTGCTTCACCACTTGGAGTGTGCTACCTATCTCATGATCACTTGATAAACTAGGTTAGCACTTAGGGTTTCATCAATTCACCAAAACCAAACTAGAGCTTTCAGAGAGGAGAGAAGGGAGCGAAGGTAGTGCTATGTTGAACGGGGATAGATTTAATTTAGGAGTAAATGACCATTAATTCATCATCCATTATTGTAGTGCTTATCGGAGGGCATACCTGGGGACACGATGAAATTACAACTCGTCCGGAGCTGGCCGGTCACCCCTCTTTTGTAACACCCTAAAATTTGCTCTTTTCGAAAAAGATATAAATTGATTTAATTTCGTATTTTGTGCTCATGAAATATAGGAAAAATAAATATTTTTTATTATATTAAAATTCATCATAAGGAGTAGCAACATGGATGTGCATATATGCCGGTGCATTTAATTTATTACAATGAGTGGTTGAATCCAAAATTCAAAATGAATTCAAATCGCTTTTGAAAGGCTTTGAAATAAAAGAAAAGAAAAGAAAAAAAGAATTGGAAAATAAAAGAGTTTTCAAAAGTTTGCAAAAGTTCAGTTTTGGAGACCTCCCAAAAGTTCTCATCTTGAAACGTATATTTGAAATTATATTTGAATTTAATTGGAATTTGTATTTGAAAATAAAAAAAGAGAAATTCTTCTTCTCCCTCCTCACTCTTTTTCGCGGCCCAGCTTTGCTCCATCCCGCTCGGCTTGCCTAGCTCCCTCGCATTGGCCCAACTCCGCCCTCAGCAAGCGGCCCAGCAACCAAGCTGCGCAGGCCTTCTCCACCCCGAGGCCCAACTCTCCTCTAGGCCCGCCCGCGTGGAGCGCCTCCCTCGCGCTCCCTTGTTGACACCCTGGCCCTGCCTTCTTGCCTCGCTGACGAGTGGGACCCACCTGTCGGCGCCATCCCCTACCTCGAGTCATCATCGCGTCGGACTCTGCCGCCACCAGGACTCCATCGTCGCCCCGTCTTCGCCGCCTTGCCATGCACTCCACGCCTCTCCGCCCCCATAAAAGCCGAGCGCCATGTCCGCCGCCTCCATCCCAAGCCTCGGAGCTATTCACCGCCTTCACCCGAGCCGCTGCAACCCTAGCTGCATCTCGCTGTCGACGCCGCCTGTACCGCCGCATCCCGCGCCGCCTCCATCCTCTTCATGTCACCAAAAAGTGCCGAGGTGAGATCGCCATCATCTCCTCGCTCGCCCCGTGCTTTTGCTTCGTGCTATTGTGAACCGTAGGCCGTTTTCCAAGAACACCGATGAGCTCGGTCGCCGTCGGCCATGTCCACTGCAACCTCCTCTTCGTGTTCCGGCGACGGACACGCCTTCTCTCTCACCGATTTGTTTCCGGCCGTCCAAATCCAGATCAACGGCCTAGATTAGAAGATACTGATTCGCCTGCTATTTTACTAAAGAGACCCTATGTTTTTCGCAAATCAACCCGTCGTCCTGAGTAGTTCAAAAGTAATTAAAAATATGCCCATAGTTTTTATGTTTTGACCCCTGTGTTTTTCTAAAAACGACGTCCGGTCCACAGGACTGTTTTAATTCGGTTTTTAATTATTTTTAATACGAAATTGATTTCAAAATATTTACAGAATTGCAATTGATCTTATTTTATGCGGTTTCTTTGTTTTAACTCTGATTTGATCCATTCAAGTTGCGTTAGATTCGTAATTGAGTAATCTACATGTTCATCATATCGTTAAATATATTTTCAACTTTTGAAATTCGAGGTTAGATTTAATCTATTATTTTATTAAAGAAAATCTTGTTTAATTCATAACTTTTTCGTTATAGCTCTGATTAGAGTGCTTTTCGCGTCTGTGTGTTCGTAGTAACTTGTAGAACATCTTTAAAACCTTTTACCTGTTGTTTATTATGTTTAGTGTATTGTTCTAATTTAGATCTATTATTTGCTTCGTGTATGATTGTATGGATGCTTGTGTGGTGCTTTATGATCATGTCCAGTCGGTGAGCTATACGTGGTGAATCGAGAAGCAATTCATTGAAGGTTTGGACTAGAAGAAGATCAGAGTTTAAGGCAAGTATAGCATGAGATCATCCTTGTTGTCCTATTCACTTTAATATCATTTTAATCATATGCATATGTCTACCTTGGCAACCGTAGTAAATTTTCCTAGCTATTTGATATCTTGGATTCCATGTCATCTATGGGGTATTGCATTGGGTAGTATGATGCTAGTGCTCAAACTAAAGCCATGATCATGTAACTTGACTAATGGATTATGCAATAAACACTAAAGGATGCTTTTTAGCAACGTGGAACAAGGAGGCTAGAGCATTGGGCTGTTTTTATGGTGCACTAGATTCCTCTTCCTAAGGGCTTATCTGTATGTGATCATCCGGGTTTTACAGTACAGCTGTGAGGCCTATATGGCTCTGGCTTTATCTCAGTATGAGAACTTTTTTTAGCTTGTTAGTGATTACCTTTATTGACATAAGAATGGCTTGCCGAATCGGGTATAGTGCGGCCTTTGTCCCCTTGTGTATAGGCGCGTCATTGTGTCATCGGGAAGGGGGCTCTACATCTGTTTGCCGAGTGAATCTAATGACCCTAACTTGTTAGACGAACCTTTAAAAGGCTTCATAGTGAACCCTGCCGACCTTCTATGAAAGTGGGTCAAGAGATTAGCTATTTTGGGTGAAAGGGTAAATCACGACTCACAGTGAAAGTGTACAATCTCTGCAGAGTGTAAAACTGGTATATCAGCCGTGCTCATGGTCACGAGCGGTCTTAGAACATTTACGGAATAGATGATCATTAATGGTGAATGATGATGAATACTGATGATACTGATGATAAAGATGATCACTAATGATTATTGTTTATACTATTCATTATTCATGTTTACCTAATCATGTGTTTATATGGGCTTGTGAATAAACTTGTTGCCACTCAATTGCTAAAAGATGACTCATTAAAAGCTAATCACAATAAAACCAGTGTCAACCTTTTGAGCTTCATGAACCCCATGTTATATTTGTTGAGTACGACATGTATTTACGCTTGCTTTATTTCTTTTAATTATTTGGATAAAAATCCTGGATGGATACCAGATTGCTAGAGTTTGTGATTAACCAGTCAGTTGTCCCTGTAGAATTGGAGTCTTCACCCGAAGATCGGAGTTGTCTTTCCGCTGTTTGCTGTCTAAGGTTATATCCTTTATACTAAGTACGTTATATTTTGAGCATTGTCTGTCGATATTACCCTTATTTGTAGTTATACGTGAGATTTGACTTTCTGAGTTTACATATGATGTATATCTAGTTTTGTTCTTAAAACCGAGTGCTACATCTTTACAGGTACGGGGGTGTTACAGACATTTCACCCCTTCCCCAACTATCCTTTTGACGCTGTCTAGAGTTCCGGTCGTGGGGACCGCAATTCTCCATCTCCCTCCAAACGGCGCGGTGACAAGTGTCGCGAGGGTTCCTTCCGACCGTCAAGGCCCCGTGAAGAGTCAAAGTAACCTTCGCCGGGGAGCCCGTAAAGCGGCTCTACCGTTATCAAAGACGTCCTTTTTTTTTAGTCGCAAGAAAAAGAAGGACGTTCCCCCCAACATGGCCGATGCGGGGGGCTAGAGGCCAGCGGGACGAGGGTCCAGCTCCACCACCGCGGTGAGGGTGGGGTGTCGCGTGAAGGACGTCCCCCGAACATGCTCTACTCGCTAGGAGTACTGCACCTCTCCTGTTCACAATTACAGTGCGCGTACAAGAGCACCCACAACTCACACTCACTAGTAGGTGTACTCTCCTGTTCACAGCGCCCGTGCAGACTACCCACTACTCTACTCTACTGGTACGGTGAAGTTGACAAGACAAGGCCCCGCCCCGCTGGCACTGGCAGCAGGTGCTGCTGAGCCATCGGGAGTCGGGACGGCCGCACGGAAGGCCGTCGTCGCCTCGTCCTGGCGGCGTACTGTACGTGTGCGGTGTCTCGCGTGATGCGTGAACAGGCGAACAGCTGCACTGCACGCCTGCACCGCCGCCTGCTTCTCCCGGATGCCAGCGTTAAGAACCAACAATCATGTGCGCTACGTACTGCACTGCGGAGTGTAATTAGGAGTAGATTGCACTGCACTGTCCAGTAGTACAACCTTTCGCGCACCGTCCAGTACTATTATCGTCGCGGCTGCTGCTCCCGTTCGACACGACTTATGGATACTACGACTAATTTATAGAATTGATTTATTGTGAGAGAAAAATACTATTCTTTAACTGAAAAAATAGAACTGATTCTGACTGATAAGCTCACAGAGGGACTACTATTGTGTCCTCGGGTTTAACTACTATCACAGTTCCTGGGTCCCATCTTAAAGTTACGGTGCACCACACACTCATTGCGCATATACCCCTCTTAAAGCCCTCATGGTAATTGTACCTCAGAATTGTTACTGTGCACTGCTCACTCCGGTTTCAGAAAACAGAAGACAACTTGTTTTCCAATGATGTAAGCAAATACGAGCCCATAGGCTTTTATGCAACAAACTACAAGGATGACGAAGACGCACTGGGCACTGGCTGGCCCAAACCACGTCCAACATGCGCACACAGCCCAGAAACGCAGGCACCGGCAAATGCGACTCGAATCACACAACACAACCATATTTCTCTGCGACCACGACCCGACGGTCTCAAGCAGCAGGCTACTACTGTTTCTTGTCACGCGCCAGAGACTCCGCGATGCCCTTGGAGACGCAGTACGCGGTGGACTGAATGGTGATCATGGGGTTGACGCCCACCGCCGTGGGCAGCAGGCTGCCGTCGCACACGTACAGCCCCTCCGCCTCCCAGCTCTCGCCGCGGCCGTCCACGGCGCCGTCTTGCGGGCTGGACCCCATCCGGCAGCTGCCCATCTGGTGCGCCGAGCAGTGGAGCGCCCACGTGTCAGGCCCCGGGAGCATGGGGCCTTTCCCTACGGTCACCTCCTTGAGGAACGCCTCCAGGTCCTCGTCGCGGAGGCCGCCGTCGCACCGCAGCCGGAGCCCGTCGCTGCGGTGGGTGCCCACCTCGGCCGCTCCGGCGGCCACCAGGATGCGCAGCGCCTGGCGCAGCCCGTTGACGGAGCTCCTCCACGTCTTCCCGGCTCGGGGCGTAGCGCACGCGGCCCTCGCCGTCCACGTGCCCCGCGCCGCGGTCGCGGACCAGGGCGAAGGCGTGCGCGGTGCGCGCGTACCGGAGCATGCGCTCCTTCATGTCGCGGCCCGACTCCCAGGGGATCAGCGAAGCCCAGCACCCTGGCCCCAGCGCCGGCGTCTGGATGATGGTGCGGCCGGTCACGCGGTGCATGGTCGTGATGATGCCGCCCTGGTAGCACTTGCCACTGAGCTCTGCCGCCTCCGGCGTGCCGTCCGGGAAGTAGCCCCACGCCATAGACACCGGGTGCAGGTGAAGGTTGCGGCCGATGTGCCTGTTCTTGAGCCCGCTGTTACGGAGCAGAGGTGGCGTCATGAGCGCGCCACACGCCGAGACGGAAACCTTGGCCTCGATGCGCAGCTTCTTGGTGATGCCGTCGCTCATGCACGCCGCCACCAGGCCCACGCACTTCTTGCTCCGGCCGTTCTCGACGCCACCGGGGTTGCTCTCGAGTATGAAACGCTCGGCCTTGCAGCCTGTCAGTATGACCGCGCCGCGCGCGACCGCGTCGACGAGCCACGTCGTGTCGGTGCCACGCTTCTCGCCGGTGGGGCAGCCGAGGTGGCAGCTGCCGCAGAAGTGGCCCTCCGACGAGTTGCGCGGCACGGCGTCGCCGCGTAGCCCGAGCGCCTCGCAGCCACGGCGCAAGACCTTGTTCTGGAACCCCTCCTCCCGGCACCCGCCGGTCACCGCGAGCCGGGCGCAGACCGCGTCCATGGCATGCACGTACTCGGGCCTCCCGAACATCGGGAGCCCATGCTCGCGCGCCCACTCCTGCGTGACCCACTCCGGCGTGCGGATACTGGCCGACCAGTTGATCGCGGACCCGCCGCCGACCGTGGTGCCCGTGAACATGATGGTCGTCACGTTGGACGTGCAGAAGATGCCTCCCTTCTCGTAGAGGCGCTCCATGGACGGGCCCTCCACGGAGGTGTAGCTCTCGGCTGTGAAGTAGTCCCCCTTCTCCACGACGATGACCTTGTGCCCCGCAGCCGCCAGCACGGCGGCGGCCACGCCGCCTCCGCAGCCTGAACCGACGATGACGACGTCGCATCGCACAGTGTGGTGCGCGGCCGACACGTCTGCTTTCACCGCCAGTCCTCGCTCCGTGAGTGACCTGAGCAGCGTGGCGTCATTCAGGGATCTGGTCTCCACGATGCCACTGTCCAGTGGCCGCGGCGACGGCGCTACTTCCGTTCGACCTTCTTCCCGTGGCCTGTCCACGTCCGGCTCCGGCACGCTGTATCCTATTGCTTTCCAGGACGGGTTGTCCCTGTCGTCGTTTACCTGCACGTTGGGAAAATGGCACCCACATGACGATGACATAATTAATTAACCGAAAGCCACATATTTGCAACCGTCATCTCTGAGTATTATTAGGCCCCCGCTGAGTACAACCCTGGGTAAGCTGATTGAGCATGTTCTTTTGGCTTTGGTTCTACGAGCAGCTTATCGATAAAGTTGACATTTGGTAAAATAGTTTTTCATAGAAAATTGGGAGATAAGACAAACTAGTATTTTCAGCTCATCCTAACATCCACCGTCTATGAGAGTAGGCTTAAGGAGCTCCACCTGAGGATTAACATGGCATGGCATGTAAGCTTGCCACGCATCTCATATTGATATACAGCCTGTTCGTTTGGCTGTGGCTTGTCGTAAACGATCGTAAATTTTTAGCCGGAACAGTATTTTTCTTTCACACAAACCAGCCAGCAGTACTTCTTCACGAACTAGCCAACCGAACAGGCCGATATTGTAGTACTCCTTCGGTTCATTTTATATAATTACTACATCCGTTATTTTCACTTTCCGAGAAGTCAATTATTTATAACGCTGACCAATTATATGTAAAAGAATAATAATATTTAAAATATATAATTAGTATCATTAGATAAATCACGAAATATATTTTCATAATAAAATCTATTTAGTCATACAAATGTTGCTCATATTTACTATTAAGCTAGTCAAACTTGAGAAAGTTTGAACAGCGCGCATCTCATAGCGTCTTTCTTCTTGGGACGGAGTGGGGAGGTGTATAAGATATGGAGGTCTTTAGAAGCATACTTTCACCATCAATTTCTCCGATATGGAGGTCTATAGCATGTACGACTGCTTAGCGACTTCGATCGGTCCATTTCTCCGATGTGGGCTGTGGCCCCAGTCGCCAATCACACGTGGGAGCCCGGAGCAGGAAACCAGACATGATAGAATTAAATAAGGAATAACGTGGCTACTGGCTGGCTAGCTATAGCTAGAGCTAGCTTTCATCGTTCTGGTTTAACTTATAAATCATATTTTTTTAATTAATAAATAATATTTTTTTTTATAACAAATTTGTCAATAGTATTTTAAATAATAGTTTATCAGTCAAACGAACGTGTTACATGCTCTAACCTTCCCGGCTGCTGGCTGCTGCATGAATTCTCTTGCCGCCCGAGAAGTCAAGAAAAGTCCCTCTCACGTACGCACTACCGAATACCTGCATGCTTTCTAGAAATAATGGTAATTTAACGCCAACTGTTTGCAGTCCTGACAGTGATTTTTGTGTGTGCGCGCGGGCGCTGGTACATCTATCAGGTAGTTAATTTAGTCACAGTGACCCTGACAGAGTTTTACTAAATATCAATGGTATATAGTAGATTTTTTTGCCTCTCGTCCATGTCGTCATCACGTCTTATATTAGGCTGGGTTCTTTGAAACCTCTAGTAAAGTTGCCAAAACGCAAGAGGATATCGATCGATCGAAGGACCTTTTCCACACGTACGATGTATAGGCGATTACCACACACGCCATCAATGTGACTAGGCGGACTAGCACGGCATGCCAACATGCATATGCTACGACAAAGACTAGAATTATTAGAGTGATCGCCACTACATGAAATAAATAACTTAAAGGCGATAATAATCTCAACCCTTGCAAGAATAACACATGCATGTATGAGGAAAAACTTTGTAATAACAACGTGCATACCATTGTGTAGAATGAGTAGTGGGAGAGGAGTTTGGTGATCAGGAAGGTGATCTTGAGGGGAAACAGCCACCGCGCCTTGCTCCACCGCTTCAGCACCTGCTCTCTCCGCTCCACCGGCATGTCCGCGAACTTGCAGACGAACGGGAACTTGCCGTTGCCAGATAAGCACAGCCGGCCGCAGAGCGCCAACGTGCCCACCCTGGTGCTCAGCATCCACAGGATGACCCTCATAAGCCGCATCGCCTCCCATACGCACCGGGTCACCATCTCCGCCACCTTTTCATTTATCAATCATGCATCATCACGAACAGAAGTAATAAAAGAATTATTATTTTTATTATTATTAGCGGAGAAATTTAAATATAGAGGTAGTAGTTCCAGTTTTGTCCTTTATACACACACACACACACACCATGCGTGCTTGTGCTGTCCATGCATGGCACCATGCATGAAGGCATGGATAATCGTAGTCTCTCGTAGCTCACCTCGTCAGGGATGACGCCGTCGGCGGCGGATGCGCGGTAGAACCGCTCGAGGTCGTCGTCGCCCTTGCCGCGGCCGGGCTGCTGGTCGTCCCCCTCCAGGAGCACGGCGGGTAGGGACGGGATGAGCGCGCCGCACATGGCCCGGAGCGCCTCCATCTGCGGCGGGCGCAGCCCGTGCGTGTACCCGTCGCGCTTGCACCTCCGCAGCAGCGGGCTTCCCCTCCTCCCCGCCGGCGGCGGCTTATTCTCTTGCGTTGCCATAGCAGCTGGCATGGGTTGTGTGGCGTACGTATCTCTCTCTATGAATATACTGTGGCGCCTCGCCTCGATGTATATATAGAGAGTAGAGACTAGAAAGAGAGAGGAGGGCTCCGGTCCTGTTGATTGTTGTTGAGAGCGAGAGCTGCTTAGGGCTGTTGCATCGGTCTAGCTTGGGAGTTGGGAAGATGCATCTCATTATGCCAAACCCACGCTACGTAGCAACGCGACGCGCAGCGCCAGGAGACGCTTGCAACATTTTCAAGAATAAATAAACAGGGCGCTTATGCCTCACAATTAGCATGGGACGAGCCACTCATGCCGATCGAGATGGCGTACGTGTCACGTACGTCCTTTCTGAATTCTGATGTGATGCAAACACGCATGCATGTTTGCCTTGCTTCCCAACAGACCGGTTACTATGTGATAGAGGAAGATTGGACACCAAATATACTCTAACAAAATGAAATAAATAAAAGTTCCTATAGACTGTTTGGTGGAAATACTACTACTACTACGTAGAGTAGTATATATGTGATATGTCCCGATGTGTCAGATCGAACCGGCCACTGATTTGGTCTCGCACCGGCCCGCCCAGCGTCGTCTCAAAGACGGCCAACGGTGCGCCGCCGGCACGCAAAAAAGCAAGTAGCAGTACGGGCACTGCTTTCCGAGCTGAAAAACTCATCTCGACCAGACTTCCATCCGATTTTGATTTTTAAGCGCCTCAAATTGGACTGATGACCTGTGTATGGCCTATGGGCACAGGACCCAAACAGCACCTCAAGTAAGTGTGTAAAGGTGCTATCCGATCCACTCCGATTGGGTGGAAGTTGAGACGTGATTTGGCGGACGCGGCATGAGTTTATCGAGAGATCATCATGCTCTCACGTCGCCGTCGCTACGTCCTGCATGCCAGGTTGGGTGGTATAGGTTATTATTGGGCCCGTTCGGCTGCTCATCAGCCCCAGCGCTGCCAACGGCTGTCGCGGCTGCTGTTGCGAGGAGGAATCACCGAGGAAAAAGTTCGTCTACTCCGTTCAACTTTTCATAATCTTCGATTTTCCTCCTCACATGCAGAACTCGATTTTTGTCCCTTCTCTAGGCAGTTTATACGGAGGTTTTGTCCAACGTGACACCATGTCTTCAGCTGTAAGGCGGTAAGGCCACGCCCAACGTGACACCATGCATGCACGTGGCGCGCTGCCCCAAGACTCCACGTTGGCATTGATGATCTCTGTCTAGGCAGCCACAACGCAGCTGCTGAAATCGTATGCCTCGGATAAAAAGTCACATGCATGCCACGTACTTGAAGAAGAAAAGAAGCTAAGGGATCCACCAACGCAGGCTAACAAGCATGTTGGCTTGAACCAAAAGGTGGATGAAGAGCCTTGGGCTCCTAGAACTCCTAACCCAAGATAACGCTGCACATTTAACAATGACCCACAATTTTTATGCCTGGGAACACAACTTTTGCTTTTGCTCGTAGTTACACAGGATTCTTGCCGCACTCAACGCCAATCCTGGTGTTTGCCTACAGCTTTTGTTAGGTGGAGACACTACTACCTCTGCAAGCTTCTTTGGCTCAGAGCTACAACCAAACATGACACGGAGGATCGAATCAGACATATGGACGCTAGAACTCCCATCCACGGTGGCGCGTTGGGGAAGCCCTAACAATCTCTCAACGTAGGCCTCTCCTCCTGTCACAAACACCAGTTTCACTTTTTTTTTATTTTACCTCTGACAGACCAGGAATAAATAAGCTGTGTAGACTAGGGTCTCATCCACCCCAATGCGTGCTATATGGGAGCTTCTACATTTTGTTGGTCCAAGCCTTTGTGACCTCCGAAGGCAGCATTGACATACTGTGGGGTTGCTGTTTTGTGTGATCTGTATACGGTGGGCCTATTTGTTTCCCTGCATCATGGTGGCTTGTATGGATAGCCAGAGAAAGATTGAAATAGACCATGCTAATCGGTTGCAACTGCTCATTGTTTGTTTTCGATGTATGAAGTCGGCCAGGTTGAGATAGCTAGTGTTTGGTAGCCTGAACAAATGAATCCACTCACCTCGCATCAGCTTATGTGTAGAGTTACCACTACACCATGTCTCTCTTTTTCCCTGAGTCTCAACACTATTCTACTTAGACATTTTCACTGGCCACCGCGGCGGGGTCGTCGTAGAGCCGCACCATCGACGAAGTTGTTGTGGTAGTGCTTGGGGCACAGCGGAGATGAGGTCTCGGCGCCACAGTCGCTGTCGCGGTCTGAGGGCCCGGAGGATGAGATCGTCTCGATGTCTATGAAGGTGAAGAAGTCGTCCTCAGAGCTGATATCGTCGAATGCTTCACCGTCAGGGCCGGCGGCGCCGCTGAGGCCGAGGTCGTCCAGCAGGCGGTGGTGCGCCATATGCCGGCGCCATCGGTGATGGGACCAGAGAGGATTGGCAGGTCCGGGCACGCGCCTGCTGGCTAGCTGTACGTAGGCACACCTCTGGCGCTGGAGAAGAAGGGGGTGGGCAAGAAACGGGGGATGCTATAATTTGGCTGGCCGGATTTATTGGTAAATTTCGCTTTAGCAATACCTTATTTGTTTGTTAGTTGATGAAAGCCTGAAATATTTTCATTGGCTGGTTTATTTATTTGTGAACAAGAAGTTAATTGGGCTGCTAAAGTATTTTGTATTAATCTATTAGCTATTCAATGCAACCAGCAAAGAGACCGGCAGGAAAGAACATGGTGGTCGTCTTAAGGAACAGGGATGCTAGCGCTGGACACATGATGTGCAAGAGACTTGCACATGACTGCCGTTGGGATCTCAAACTATACGTGATCAGGAAAGATTTTGCTAGAGTTGTTTAGTTGGCCAAGATACGAACCGCATTAGTGCTAGACTCCAACCTGAGGGTCATGAATATTTGGACGTATAGCGGAATCAGTTGGGAATAGAAGAGACATATATTATATTCGGTTTATAGAGATACAAAACAATTCTGATGATGTGATGCAAATGCAAACACATGCATGTTTTAGCCCTGTGTAGTTCAAGAAATTTGGATTTTGGGGCTACTGTAGTATATTCGATTTTTTATTTGGTAAATAGTGTTCAAACATGGACTAATTAGGCTCAAAACGCTCGTCTCGTAATTTCCCACCAAACTGTGCAATTAGTTTTTCTTTTCGCTCACATTTAATGCTCCATGCACGGCCGCAAACATTCGATGTGACAAAGATCAGAAGAACTTTTTAGAAATTGGGGTAGAACTAAACAGGGCTTAACTTCATTCCCAAGTCCCAACTGGACACTGGACTGGTCATGAAATAAAGTTCCCATAGACTGTTTGAGAGAGAGAGAGAGACACTGATGTGTCAGATCGAACTGGCCACTGATTGGTCTCGCACCGGTGGCCCGGCCAGCGTCGTGTCAAAGACGGTGCGCCGGCACGCAAAAGCATGTAGCAGTACCGGCACGTTGCTTTCAGACCTGAGAAACTCACCAGCTCGATCAGACATCCGTCCGATTTTCAAGGGCCACAAATTGGATTATTTGACATTTTGACCTGTGTGTGTAAAGATGCTATCCACTCCGATCGGGTGGAAGTTGAGATGTTTGTGATTTGGCGGACGCGGCATGATCGAGTTTATTGTGAGATCATCATGCTCTCGCGTCGCCGTCGCTACGTCCTGCATGCCAGGTCGGGTGGTATAGATTATTATTGCTAGCTACTAGTAGTAGGAAAAAGTTCTTCTACTCCGTTCAACTTTTCATAATCTCCAATTTTCCTCCTCACATACAGAACTCGATTTTTGTCCCATCTCTCTCTAGGCAGTTTTAGACGGAAGGTTTTGTCTAACATGACACCATGTCGTCAGCTGTGAGGAGGTAAGGCCATGCCCAACGCGACACCGTGCACAAGGCGTGCTGTCCGAGACTCCATGTTGGCATTGGTGATCTCTGTCAGGACAGCCACAACGCAGCTCCTGAAATCGTATGCCTCGGATAAAAAGTTACACGCCACATGCTTCAAGAAGAAAGGAAGGTCATGTTTAGTTCATTCAAAATCCAAACTTTGGCACTATGCAAAAAGAAGATTACCCACCATATCAAACTTGCGGTACATGTATGGAGTATTAAATGTTGATAAAATCAAAAACTAATCGCACAGTTTGGTTGTACTTTGCGATACGAACGTTTTGAGCCTAATTAGGCAACGATTGGACAATTATTAACAAATAAAACAAAACACTACTGTAGCTACAGTGTGGCTACAGTAAATCCTGCGTCGCCAGCTCTGCGCAGCTAAACGTGGCCGAAGCTAACAATCTTTCAACGCAGGCACTACTACATAAAACTTAATCGAGACAGATAAAAATGATTAAATGAGACGGACATCCCACCCGTCTCCATCGAAAGTTCACGGTTAATCCGGCCTTAACGGAGACGGTTGGTTGCCCGCCTCGGCTAATCAAATAAAAAAATAATAAAAAAATGAAAACCCGTGGACAAGCCCAGCGAGCTCACCCACGGGTCGCAGCTCAGCGCGCCAGAACACCCGCCGGAGCGCCCCGCGCCGCTGCCGGAGCGCCAACTGGAGGGGCCGCTCATCGGATCCGTCGTCGCCGCACTAGCAGCGCTGGATCTGAGCTCCTTCTCGCTGGATCCGGACTCGTCCTCACCGGATTCGGAGGAGCTGCTACTGCCGCCGCCGGAGGAGGGCTCGTCCTCGCTGGATCCGGAGGAGCTGTTACTGCCGGTTCCGGAGGAGCCACCCAGAGAAGGAGAGGGCCAGCCGCGCCCAACAAATAGGAGGGAGGAGGAGGCCGCCAGACGGCTAGGCCGCCCGCGCCCTGAGCTCTTCCTTCCGGCCTCGAGATCCGCCCGGTGGGAGAGGGAGCTAGAGGGAGGGAAGGGGAGGGAACGGGTGGCGCCGCCGGGAGAGGCGAGCTGCTCGGGGCGAGCGCCGACAAGGGAGGGACAGAGAGGGAGAGAGTGGAGGGAGGGTCTCGCGCAAGCGATAACCGAGGCGGAGAGGAGTCGCACCGTGCACCACCGCTTTGGTGGCGTGAGAGAGAGCCGAGAGAGTGTGGGGCTGGTGGAGAAACCCTAACTCCTCAATTTAAATAAGCCCGGTATAGAGTTGGATTGGGCTTTGGCTAGGCCTCTGGAATATTAACCGAGGCGGGCCTTACTAAAAATGGGGGGTATTTTTGGAGGCGGGCCTCCGTTAATGGATTTTAGGAGCCTCTGCAAGGTTCCTAGTTTGGTTTTGGTAATTAAGTGACAATTTAGGTGGACTAATATGTTTAAATATGAGATACACAGGTGATTAGTCCACAGGTACACTTGTGTGAGCAACTCATGCCATGATAGTGAAGATGGCTTGAATTTGTTGCAAGGCTCACACATGTGATGAAGGAGCTCATTGCATATGAGACATGACATGGAGTCATGTGACTAAGGTGGAGAAGATCAAGACAAGACTTGGCTTGATGGACCGGTTGCAAGCGTGAAGGGCAAGTTGGAGGCTTTGGAGCGATGGACTACGTTGCGGTGAAGCTTGATCAAGACTTGGCGCGATGGACGAAAGCAACGGTGAAGAGCAAGTGAAGTTAAGATCGATGAACCAATAAGGTCACGTGATGATATGAAGTGGATCATATCATTTGTGATATGGTTGGTGCATGTGTTGCGTCAACATTGGAGGAGATGGAATGGAATGCGCAAGGTAAAGGTATAACCTAGGGCATTTTATTTCACCGGTCATAGGTGTGTAGAGAAGTTTATAACCGGGTTTAGGATAGATGGCCATCTTATCAAGAGGGGCAAATGTATTTGCATATCGGTCATTTAGTGCCACTGAGTGATCTAACTTTGCATACATGTTAGGATCGAGTGGCGTGGTGAACTGAGTGACTAATCCTTTAAAAATGTTTGTAAAAATGCTAACACACTTGCACATGATGGTGTACACTTGGTGGTGTTGGCACATTTGCAAAGGAGGAGTTGGAGAAGTATTGGAGAAACTAGGGTTGAAAAAGAGAAGTGATGGTTCTTGAATTGGAATTCTGTATTGATCCATTGTGCTTTGGATCAAATATGCATATGGGATGTGTAGCTCTTGCATAAGCTTTACAAAATGTCCAAGATCATCGAAATCGGACTTCGGAGCTAAGAGTTATGGTCATTTTAGCGGTGAACACTCAGTGACCGAACGCTAGACCGGACGTGAGTCCGGTCAACACCTGCGAGTCCGGTCACAGAGTCCGGTCAGTGTTCCGATGAGGGATGATTTGGGGCTACGGTCGGACGCAGGCTCTGGGCGTGCCCGGACGCGCCCGTGTCACTGTTCTGCTCCTAAAAATGTTGAGGGAGAGCGATCGGATGCTGCAGTGAGTTCGGTTAGTGTTGAACGGACACGTTTGGTCGATGAAAAACCTCTCTGGTGCTTCTCGATTCACGACCAGACGCTAGGTGATGGTGAGTCCCGTCGATCGACCGGACGCAGAGTTAGTTTGCACATGTTGGGAGGCGCCCAACGGTAATATTCAAACGGCTAGTACACGTGGAGAGTACAGCTTGACCGGGCTCTGGACCGGACTCTGCACCTGCGCGTTCGGTCACTATAGCAGCGGGTCCGGTCAGTGCGCAGACAGCCTAGTGAAGGGGGTAATGACTATTTTAGCCCTTGGGGCTATAAACGGAGTGTGTGGCTAGCCTTGGAACCCTTGGGACTTAGTGTCCATGCTTGTGGAGTGCTAGGAGAGCCTCTAAGTCACTTATGCTTGCAAGAGTGTGAATCGATTGCAAGTGAGTGATTCTAGTGTGATTGCATCGTGAGATTGCATCGAGTGGCACTAGGTTTTCGAGTTGCAAGGCGGTGGTGCTTGTTACTCTTGGAGGTTGCCACCTCCTAGATGGCTTGGTGGTGAGTTCTTTGTCATGAAGCACGCAAGAAGATTGTGTTGTGCTCCGGTGAAGGATTTGAGAGGGGTGCCGTGCTCACCCCGCGAGAGCCACGAAGAGCAACACTAGTAGAGTGTGTCATTGAGCTACCCTCACTTGTGGGTAGGTTCTTGCGGCACCCAACGTGTGGGCTTTGCGAGTGATTCCAATGAGCCGCTGAACCACCAAGTAAACGGTCGACACAACGGGTACTAGCTTGGTGGCAACCAAGTGAACCTCTTGGATAAAAATCACCGTGTCATCCTTGTCTTCCTGTTGGTAGCATATGTAGGAGCTCCCCGGTGCTTGAAGTACCAGTGGCATAGGTTTGTGTGATATTGCTCCTAAAATTAGTTAGGTGAGCTCTAGCTACCTTGGCACCTTAGTTGCTTGATTAGGATCTTTTATAAGGTGCTTGAGAACTTGGATAGAGGGGTGTAGTCTTGGTTAAACCGATAGTTTTAATTCCTCATTTGTTTCGGTTAGCCGGCGCGTTTAATTTTTAGAAAGGACTATTCACCCCCCTCTAATCCACCATCTTGACCCTACAAGTGGTATCAGAGCTTGGTCTCTCATTTGTGGTCTTCACCGATCCGAGAGGATAGCGATTAGTGGGATAGATGATTGTCACTCACATATTTTTTATGGCATAGACTTTGCACGGTGGAGAAATCACATGCTTGATCATTTTCGTGCAAAGGGACCCAAGTTTTGGTGGATGGTTATGAATGGCATTTCTCATGTGCTAGATCATAAAAATCTCACCAAAGCTCAAATGTTTGCTTTGAACTCGATGCACATACTTATTGCTTTATAATGGATGCTTTGAGTTTGGAGGCGTTTTATAGGGTGGATTGCAAAGGAACTGCACATGAGTTGTGGGAGACAATCAACCACCTCTATGGTGATTCCTCCACTTATGATGATGATGGCAAAGTCAAGGAGGATGATTCCAAGGAGGAGGCACATGAGAGTGTCGAGCATGACCACAATTTGGTGATTGTGGAAGATTGCTCCACCTCATGGTCAAGTGACGATGATGATGATTCTACCTCAAGATCACTTGACAAGATGGATTGTGATGCTCCAAGTGATGCAAATGATGATTCTACCTCAAGCACACTTGGTGGTGGTGGTGATGATGATTATTATTATTATTATTATGGTCAATGCGAAAGGGGGAGAACTACGTCTTCTATCCTATCCACCAGGTCCTGCGAAAGGGGAGCCACCGCTGCTTCCATCTCCTCTAGCTCATGGACTTCATAGCTAGGCATGTAGCCATGGCTCATCGTCTCCAGATCGATGATGTCCCCCATAATGAGAATGAGCAATCGCAAAGGATTGATTGACCCCGATGCGAAGGGCACTCCTTATGAGCTGGCGCACCAGAGCCGTGATCTTGACGGCACGAGCCATGAGCAAGCTGGTCCCCTCTGACCGCACCACCTGAAGGTCATCGTAGACCACTCCGAGGGTGGCGCTCTAGATACCGAGCTCGTCACTCCCCGCCTGTAGATTCCTCCTCACCTCGGTGAGGTCCATGGCCAGCCTGACAAAAACGCTCTCACCCTCCAACTTCTGGGTCGTCGCACTTTCGAGCTTGACCTAGAGGGAGCCAACCTTCTGTTGTGCATCGTCGCGCTCTTGGCAAGCCTGGTCACACTCTTGTAAAGCCTAGTCATGCTCCTCACGAGCCATGCCGCATTATGAGTAGAGCCTCTCCATGGTTTGGAGCAGCTTCTCCTGCTCCTCACGTAGCCGAGTGACCACCGTGGCATCTAGGCTCACCCTCTGCTCTAGGGCCACGAGCTTCTCCTCGGCCCCCAGCTTCAGATCCCTTTCCTTCTCAACCTCGCCCAGAAGGTGAAGGATCCACTAGCGGGTCTCGTCGTCCCTCTAGAGTAGCTCATCCCACTCCTTCCTGACCCTAGCGGCTTCTTCATCATCCTTGTGCTGGGCCTCGAATGCCTTCTCAGCCTCGTCAACATCCCGACAGGCCTCAGCCACTCGTGACTGAAGATTGGCCACCTCCATGGCGAGGGGAGTCAGCTCGGCCACCCTCTGTTGGGCAGCAACAAGCTGAGCGGTCACCACCCCGCATAGCCGTGCCTCCTCGACGAGGCGGTCCTAGGTCTCCTTCTATTGACGAAGGAACTGAGACTTCCCCCAGCTGCGAGCTATGAGGGACTGCAGGAAGATGATGATCAGGATATAAAAAATAGAAAAAGGAAGATAAAGGCAAAAAGCTGGATGAAGCAATACCCGGCCGGAGGGAACGACGACATCACGCAACGTGCCCGTGGCATGGTTCAGGGCCTCGAGCACGGACGTGATCCCTACATTGAGGCTCTCCCGCTCCATGCTCTCGGTGGCATCGTCAAGGGTGAAGAGCGTCGACACTGGATCCTATGGATTCGTCCACCAATGTCAGGGCCAGGGATGACTCCCCGCTGGCTCCAAGCGCCGCCGACCCCTCTCGCCATGATGTCCTCGATGGGACGCCCCCTCTAGCGACGGAAGGGATCAGCGACGCGGACGCCGACCTCTCTCCCAGCACCATGACTCCCGGGGACCCCTCGGCTATGTCTCCCTCCAGCCGACCCGCACCAGGCGCCGTTGCTTGGGCTGCCTATGGCACGGTCGCGCACCGGTGCTCTCAGTGCCGCTTGTTACGCTTGTTGTGACCCATCTGTCATGGCCGCCGCCACCTCCACTAGCGTCGGTAGGGTCACGACCGGCTGTGACACACCCGCTGCGGTCGACGCCATGAGCGTGGTTGATAGCCCCATCCATCCCGCCATCGGTAGTGGTATCGTGGACGTCACCGGCTGCTCCGTGACCTCTAAAGGCGCCCCTTGAGCGAACGTGGTCACACTGGCGCCGCTCCCGCCTAAAATGAGCATGACACCAGCCAACAGTTGACACCTCAATTGGAGGGTGACGCTCTTCTTCGGCGCTAGTGCCAAAGGATTACGCTGCCTGCCGATGCTACAAGGGACGAAAAGCATAAGTCACGATGAAATCCGACCAAAACAAAAAAAACAGAGGAACCGATAGCTCACCTCAGCGCCGTCAAGCGGTAGATGCGTTTGGGGGGCGAACCCCCCGACCCTCGCTCTGCCTCATCGAAATGAGGCTATTTTGAGCCCACCCCCCGCTCTTGGGCAGAGGGCCCCGTTCCCCTTGGTTCTTGAGGTGCGACGGCAAAGCCGGCCACCTCTGTTGGCACCTCGGACGTGATGGCAGAGCCGCCCGCCTCTGTTGGCTCCTAGGGCAGGCTGACGATATGTCCCACCTCTGCTGGCTCCCAAACATACCCTCCCCTCTGTGGAACGGGAATGGTCCCAATGTCTGCAAGGACGAACCGATATCTATCAGCGTATCCTCATTCTCTAGGTTGTCCCACTCAATATCGTCGGCTACCTCATCATCGTCAACATCATCATCATTGTCGATGTCCTCCCCCTGTTCCCGCGCCTGCAGCTTCCGCTACTTCTTCCTCTTCTTGTCCTCCTTCACCTTCCTCAGCCGCTTGCCCTCGGCATGATTAACCGTCCTCATGGCCGAATCCCTCTATAGCAGCGCCGGGTGATCCGTGAGAATGAGGTCCCTCAGCTGGTCCCTCCCCTCTCAAAGTTAGTCTCAACGGGTCAGGAAATCGATTGAAGAAAAGGCAGAAGAAAAGGGGACTTACGAAGATGATGTAGCCTGACTCCGGCCGCATCGGAGGATGCCCCGACACTAGGTAGATGAAGTCGAGGGTGGCACCCGCGTTATCCCGCAAAGGCTCCATCGCCTCCTTGATGCGTTGCACGATCTCGGAGTCGGGGAGCGTCCCCTCGGCGAGCACCGTTCCGTCGAACGACGCCTCGTGCGCCATCGCATAGAGTGGGAGCATGTGCATCATCAATGGCGCCACCTTGCTTGCATGGTAAGCCTCGATGACGCTCGACCCCTTTAGGCCATTCTCCTTCAAGATGTGGATGGTGGCGATGTGGTCTCGGATCTTCTTCTTGTCCTTCTCCGGGATGCCCCACTTCCTCCACTGCTCCGAGGCCTCTTCCATCAGGCGCCCAGTGAACTCCGACAGAGGGGCGGCCGCGGCGTTCTTGAGGTAGAACCACTGCGAGTGCCACCCCTTGTTGGACGTTGATAGCCACATGGACGGGTACTCGCCGACCCGATTGTTCGAAGTTGGATGCCGGTGCACCCCATCGGCATGTGCAGCTCCTACCTGCCGCTCTTTTCCCTCTTCTTTTGGAGGGTGACGGCGAAGAAGTGCCTCCAGAAGTCGAAGTGGAGTCTGATCCCTAGGAATCCCTCGCATAGGGCTTAACGCCGCCGCCATGTCTTTGGATCCCATTGGGATTGAGATATCGCAGCTCGATCTTGTAGTAGTGCAGTGAGCCTCAAGAAATTTATGGGTGAGGGTCGTGAACCCACGCCGTGGAAGTGGGCGAATGACACCACATAGCCGTCGGGCGGCGACGACAAATCCTCCTCGACGGGCAGTAGCCACTCCTCGGCCGAGGTCTGCACGTGGAGAAGACCGCGACGGACAAGGCCCTCCATGTGCTGGAAGGTGATGTCGGAACAGCACCATGGTTCCATTGGAGGTGGGGGCGGACGGATGCGGATTCAACGACGGTGGAGATGCGGAGGCAGGAAACCTAAGCGATGGCCGTGGCGGTGGCGTGGCTGTGGAGGCAAGGATGCAACGTATAGAACCCGGGGGGCTAACCCTTTGGTTTTATAGGGGCGACGGGCATGAGGAAACCAACCACTCACTTAGATCTCCGCGCCTGCCATGACCTGCCACCATGACTAACCGCGAGGCATGCGCAAGCAACCTGTGTCCGCTCCTCGTAAAAACTCATTGAACATTTCGCCTTCCTGAATGGGCCATGACCCGTCACAGGTAAAAGGGATACGGAGCTAAAGACGCTCCTATGGCCCATCTAGGCTTAGGAGTTCGAAGGTTGGCCCATCGACGGGTTCGATAACCGCTCCGGGCACCTTTAGAGTAAGGAGAGGAAAAGGATGGCCCCACTAGCAGCCAGTACCTGAGCGCACGAGCGCCGTGGGCATCCTAGCCCATGTTTGAGTCTTGGCCAGATTTGATCCATGATTTTTCCTCAAAGAAAGGCAGAGAGCCCTCAGGACTAGTCGAATGAACTCGAGAACTATATGGATTGACCGCTGAGAATATGGAGCCAGCTGACCTAAGCCGGATCACCAAGCACCATGATTCGTCCATAGAGGAAAATCATGACACGGCTCGGCCCCTCCATTTTTATTGGAAAACGCTTGAGGGAAGACAATCGCGAAGACGAACCGATCCTCGACCAAACCCCTACTATAG
Organism: Miscanthus lutarioriparius; assembly: GCA_904845875.1. Taxonomy (NCBI): domain Eukaryota; kingdom Viridiplantae; phylum Streptophyta; class Magnoliopsida; order Poales; family Poaceae; genus Miscanthus; species Miscanthus lutarioriparius. The sequence goes on from CAJGYO010000282.1 coordinate 139,894, forward strand.
GCGGGGGCTCGAGGAAAGTTGGACTCGCACAAAGGCCGAACGCTCGGTCATAGAACGATAGACCCCCATAGGGGTCAAAATCAGGAAAGACCTTTTCCGACCTACCGGATCTCGACGAAAGGAAATCACCGTCCCTGAGTCACGCCTGCATGACAAAAAGAAGGCCAAGGCCCTCGAGAGTCCTCCCGTTGGGAAAAACCTCCAACGGAGTATTCTACTCCTCCGCAGCTCGGGGGCTCTTGTCGGGGACCAATACTACTTGCACCAAGAGGGGCTAATGGTCATCAACATTAATTCATCTGAACAGTCAAGAGCGCGACTACGGCTCCAACCGACCCCTAGACGTGTGGGCTGTGCCTCAACCGACCTTTGGGGAGCCTCTTGGGAAGGACTCCGCCTCGCCCGACCCTGAGGTCGTGGGCTACGCCTTGCCCGATCCTTGGGTTTACGCTCCGCCTCGCCTGACCCTTGGGTTTGCGCTCCGCCTTGCCCGGCCTCTTGGGGAGGGCGCCACCTCACCCGACCCCAAGGCCGTGGGCTCCGCCTCGCTCGACCCTTGGGTTTACGCTCCGCCTCGCCCGACCCTTGGATTTGCTCTCCGCCTCGCCCGGCCTCTAGAGGAGGGCTCCGCCTCGCCAAATCCCAAGGCCACGGGCTTCGCCTCGCCTAACCCTTGGATTTGCGCTCCGCCTCGCCTGGCCCTTGGGTTTGCGCTCTGCCTCGCCCGACCCCAAGGCCGCGAGGTCCGCCTCGCCAGACCCTTGGGATTGGACTCCGCTTCGCCCGACCCTGAGGCCGTGGGCTCTGCCTCGCCCGACGGAGACGCATGCCGCCGCCAACCACTCTAGGTCCAAGTGTATGGGCCTGGGTCAAAGCTCTAACACTAGATAGGAGACCGGTATGCCCTGATGTAATCCACGGCCACGACGGGCCATACCTGAGGATTCACATCTAGAGTAGCGTCGGACGTACCAGTGTTGTTCTGCCTAACCCTCGTACGAACACTGACAGGCGCGTCAATTCACCACGACGTCCACCAGGATGGAGTGGAGCTCCATGACTGGTAGACGATGCCTGCGCGTGGCGCCATTGACGGATAGGGCCGCGACGTGGAGCTGTCCCTATTGACATCTACAAGGTCGGCGGGACCCGCATGAAGGATAAGTAGGACCTAGCGATTCTAAAGGCCTTCGGCTCTCTCTCGTTCTTCTCTTTCCCTCTGCTGTAACCCGTGCTTTCACTTGGCCTATAAAAGGGAAAACAGGGCACCCCACGAAGGGGATCGATCGATTGAGACCAGACCTGATCGAACCATCACGAACCCATTGAACCTCGAATCGACCAGAACACAACACAAGCACACAGCTGAGTAGCAACCAAGCTCTTGACACTCGTTCACTCTTTTCACCTGAGACTTAGGATCTATCCCTCTTTCGTCCATTTGTAACCCCCATCGCAAACTTTCAACCCCGCAAGAACACGAAAGCAAAGATCGATGAACTAGACGTAGGGACATTCTATCCAAACCAAGATAAATCTCATGTCCTCTAAGCACACCTTCCGAGCAGGACTCCCAATACTAGAAATTTACTCGTTGGTGGTAACTCAAACAATGACAATTTTTCTATACCAATATGTTAGGCTCTTCTATTTTATTTTTAAACTTGATATGAGCTAGCAAATTGACTCAAGCTGTGAAGGTGTCCTTCTAACTATTTGGAACCTCCAAGGGCTTTATAGTCATCTTAGCTCAAACACTACTAGAATCCTGAATTACCTTGAGTGCCAAAAGTCACCAAGTAAATGTCTAAATCGCCAAGGAGATAATACTTGACTATAAACCGTCAAGCAAATTACGTCAAGGATAGAGGATAAGGGAAATTGATTTCCTTCGTGGTTTTGGCACTCAAGGATGACTTTCTTAGAGGCTGGCTGCCAAGGAAACTAGGACCACACTTAATTTTCCAAAACGACAAGAAAATATTTCAACCGCCAAGTAAATTAGAAAAATATTCTAACCACCAAGTAAATTTGTTATAAAAAATAATAATCATCTATTTACTCTGTTGATTGTTATCTACCCTACTAATGCACCATCTTTTCTTTTCTACGTCCACACAAGAAAACGACCCCTCGCTGAGATGTCCCTCTAAGTCCACCCCAAAAAGTGTACCCAGAAAAACAACACATTTCAAACGAACCGTCCAGATGCACTCTAAGCCTTTTCTCTCCTTACTCATTACACAATCGAGGGCCTGGATTGAGTGTATCAAATCTTCTCATTCTCCCCCACACCCACATCATGCAGCCCCCACCGAGTATTACGAACGCCACGCCGCCAAAAATCACGGAACTTCCCGGACATGCACGGAGGCGGAGGAACAAGATGGTCATCATCCCCAAAAAGCATGGCCTTGTAGTTGAAGGCGGTGTTGCCCGCTAAGCCCAATCTGTCCTGCCCGTTAAGCCCCCACCGCATCCCCGGACGTGCCGCAGCTCCTCCGCCGCCGCCTCGCCACCACTCGCTCCGTGGCCACAGCGCGGGACTACGTCATAGCTAGCTATGAGAATAGGATCCCCGTCCCCCATTTCCATCGCCTACTACTTCCGCCATGGGGATGCCATCATCCTACTCTACGTGTGTCCTCTGCTCCCTCCCAAACCCTAGCTGAGGCGCCACCGCCACCTTCAACTACAAGGCCGACATCAACGGCGACGACTTCTAGGCTGCTACGCGAAGGATGGAGGGCAACTACGATGCCTTCACGACCTCCAAGACTGACAACTTCGCCAAGCCACTCAAGGTTGCGGGCATCCCCTAGAAAGATCCACATCTGGGAAGCAAGGACCGGGCTGGCTCCGACCGGGACGGTGTCGATCATGCGGTGCCACAGGCCGGGAGGGCCGTGTGCTTGCCGGTCGGCAGTCATCCTGGCCGAGCTGCCGCCAGACCACCACTTGCTAGCGCCGCCGGATCCACCAGTCGCGAGTGCCATTGGGCCACCGTGCGCGTCGCCGCCAGATCCACAATCCAGTCGTGGGCGCCGCCGGGCAGGAACAGGCACCGTCGGGCCCCTCACATGCGGTCGAGCAAGGAGCGTCTCTCGAAAGGTCACCCTTCTACTTCTATTTCGGTTGATAAAAAGATTTATTAAATTTCGGAGTGTTTATCCCAATCAATGATAACCAATTTTGGTGCTGCTTTTGTTGATGCCAAATTTGATTGCCGAACCAGGTGTCTTCTCTCATGCAGAGACTGTGGGTGCACCGGTTTCTTACCAGCGACGTGATGCTCTGGAAGAGTTGGAAGAGGCTTCTGACCCTCATAAAGAAGAGTTAAACGAGATGGACGCACCAAAACAAGACCAAGATGAAGGTGAGACATGCACATGGTGTGCCTGTTTCCATTTATTTTCTGAAGCAGCTGCACGTTATAGCTATTTTTTAAACTTTTGTTTTTGTATTGAATTTTCAGACGTCGTTATCATTGAGGATGAGAAGCTAATGGAAGAGACCTCAGTAGAAGAGCCATCTATGACCAATCAGGAGTGTGCGGATAAATCGGAAATGCAAGAACACCAATTGGACGATGAGGAGTGTCATGCTCCCTTGGCGACCCCCGAGGTAGTTTCATTCCACACTAAAATACATATCATTGCCTTCGCTGATTGTTTACTTAGAAGGTCTGGCTAACTAGCAATATAAAATATATGTAACTTGAGACAACTGCAAAAACATCCTGAGCTTTGGTCCGATGTTTGTTGTTCTCATTTGTAAGACGATGGTGGTTTGCAAAATCGCAGATGTCAACCACACAACAAAATCGTGATGGGCAAAAGCGATAGTTTCTTAGGTTACTCAGTTGATATGAAGGGTATTGCCAACTCTTTCCTTCCGAGATCCGAATCAAATTTCGCATGATTATTTTTATATACTGTGTCCAATAAATGTCAAAATTCTTAATATATTTATTACTAAGATTCTTATGTTTGCTATGTGGTTCAAAGCGATAACACGATGTCAAAGGTGGTCTCATAGTTTCAATTAATACTGTCAAAATGGTTTTTGTGATGCGATTTCAAATATTATAGCTAAATTAGTGTAGAAATTGAAACTCCCCCGCCATTTTTTTCTTGAAACTCCCCGCCATTTATTACTAAGATTTTTATACAGTGAATGTGCTTATTTTGTCGACCCCTACGTTCTGACTGTTGGCCATAACTACTCATGTACAAGTGTCACTTATATTTCTTTTCAGAAATACAAGTGGGCACACTTGATCAGGAAAGATATCTTTTTCTTTTTTCTTTAGAGCACCATGCATTCTTCGGACAACCGGAATCTTCGGCTATAATCGTGGTCTACTGCTCTCTGTGCTGACCAGAATACTGGCACATTTGCTTAGTCAATGTTTCAACCAGTTGGAGATGATATGAGGACAGATTGCATTAGCCGAAGAAGATCAAACGACGTGTCGCAACATAATACATGGTGCTCGGGGACTAGCTGTGGGGGTATTAACCCCTATACCCTTACGGCTAGGTTTGGGCCGGCCCGGACCTAGGGGTATCATGACAAGGACATTGTGGAGAAACGTCATAATGAAAATTATATTAAATATAAATATTAGAAGTGTACTTATCTTTGGATAGAAATCTGGTCGATGGAGATAAAGTTGTCCGGTCCTTGTGCTTTTCGGCCTGTTGTGATGGTGGTCGTGGTTGTCATAGCGCCGTTCTTCGTGGCAATCATCATTGCGACGTGGTCTGGTGGTTGAGGTGGTCGGAGCTCGGCGGAGCCGCTCGGGACGTGGTCCGTGGTCGATGTGGTCGGAGCTCGGCGGAGCTGCTCGAGATGTGGTCGACGTGGTCCGTGATCGACGTGGTCGGAGCTCAACGAAGCCGCTCGGGACATGGTCAACGTGGTCCGTGGTCGACGTGGCTGCTCGATCAGTTCGGTGGTCGGAGGGCATGTACCTAGCTCCATCGCATGGGGAGGCAAAAGCCCTCGGACATGTCCAGCCGAGGTCGGGCGCAGTTGGAGATCTTCCTTGCTTGCATGAAGGTTACGGAGTAGCCTGATGGCAATTTAGTACATTGTATGTGGTCTTCATATTTGGAGTCGGAGAAGCACACGGAGTCCTTCCAGGTTGTCGCTGTACATTGTGTATGAATACATCCATAACACGAACACCCATAGTTGGCCCACTTGCTTGTACTCCGTCTTCTTGCATGGCTGCTTGACGTGATCTTCATCGTGCATGTAATGGCAAGCCATCATGCAAATCTGGTGTCGTAGCTCCATGTGGATGCCGCGTGGAGACCAAAAAAACTAGACGCTTGAGTCGAAACGGGACCATCTACGCCACCGGGCCGGACCGAGATCGATCCGATCGACTCTTGTGATATGTCATAGATGTTAGGGCTGCTGCTTGTCTTAGTGCACCGTTACTTCTTGATACTCCTCAATCCGAATCATGTTGACGGTTGCGTGGCTTTGGCCGAGGTCGATGTATAAAACATAGATCCGAGCAGGCGTTGTATATTGTATGCCGTAGTTGGAAGCAAAGTGTTTCAGAGGCCATAGGGCTGAGCCTAGTAATTCTCCATCAAGGCTTCGCACTCGGAGAGCTGGAGACCCGTTGTGGGGGCTGGTCGGCGACGAACGGAGCGCCCTTCAGGAGTAAACGTGACCACGAGATCCGCATCGAGTCGTGCGGGATGACCGCCCGAAAGCGGTCGGGTAGATCTGTTGTGGGGAGTGGTTACTGCTTTCGGTTGGTTGATTTTGAATCGAATCTACCAGAGCTAGGGTTTCAGCAAGCTTGGTGCTGACCTGATCGATGCAGTCAAGCAGGTCGGTGTTGTCAATCTGCCTCCCTTTGTAGCGAGGAAGTGAACGACGGGTTGTTGGCGTGGCTGAAGACGATGCTGGTGTGGCCAGAGCCAGATCCAACGTGGTCGGATCCGTAGCCGATGCTGGTGAAGCAGTGGTCGACGCAGATTGGATCTGTGCCTCCTCCGTGATCATGGCGATAAAGTTGTCGGAGCCAGTGGTCCAGGTGATCTGGCCGATGGTGAACGTGAGGCCGTTCGGCGTAGCCATAGAGCCAGGGATGATAACCATCTTGTTCGTTTGGGGAGCAGTACGCACACCCCCTACCTGGTGCGCCACTGTCGACGAAATATGGTCGGCAGTCTACCTAGGGGTATGCCCAAGGTAGTAGATTATCGGCAGACAGGTGCGCAAGCTACGAACGAGATGATGACGCAAGACAGATACGAGGTTTTATCCAGGTTCGGCCGCCGTGAGGACGTAATACCTACGTGCTGCGTCTGATTGTATTGCTATACTTCAACATGAATCGTGCTGATAGTTTCGCAAGGACATTATTATATAGGGAGTTCCCAGAACACTACCGGTGGATCAGTGGTCGCAAGGTGTGGCAGACAAAAAAGAAACAGCTAGGACAGATTGGAAGAAAAATATATATATAAGACATGAGGGAAGGTATGTTTGAAGGGTTATCATCAAGAAATGGCATATATACCTACATTCCACACTAATGCTAGAATGTTCAATCTCGCCATGGCACTATCAAATTTTAGGTGGAGCGAAAATATTTATTACTGGGAGCGAAATTACCCTAAATATGTAACAAAGGTTTCGGGTCATAAATACTGATAAGTGTCGCAAAATTTGGTTCAACTTTTCTATAAAAAACAGTAATTTGATTTATGTACATCAAATAAACAACTGATCTTCTCTGTCAGAAAATTAGGAGGCTTTCTTGTCTATAATTTCATGAAGTCGTGGGACAGCGTAAGATTGCCACGGATCACCACTATAAGCATATATAGTCTCCAACTATATTCCGTACACTACATACAATACTAACATATTATATTCTATACCATGCGCAGCTATCATCTACACTGAGGAAGGAATTCTTAGCTGACATTTTGACGAGTCCTGCAAACGAATGTTTCAACATCCCTGAAGATGTGCAATAAATGATAAAGGACTTACGCCAAATATAACTTAGGCTATAATGTAATAATTGGGTAAAGGTTAACTACAAAATAACAAATTGGATATTTTTATGATCATTCTCTAGATAAAACCATTGCGTTAGCACGGGCGTTATACTAGTTTGTTATAAAAAAAACTAAAGGAAACAAGGGGACGCTAATGTAAATACTACTATGATATTATACAGTATCGTTGACAACGACATGCCTCTCAAGATCTGTCAGGTCAGTATTCTGGGTGTGTTCAAAGGGTAAATATATGTGCATGTGTTTGTAAGGATTAGTGTGCGTCCAAGCGTCTGCGTCTTGTACAGTTGTACTGAGATTCTCAGAATAAAATTGCTACGTAGAATCCAAGCTAGAAGGCAGAGAGAGGGGGCACCGTATCTGGCCCTTTTATTATTTTCATTCACGTGTTCCTCTGTTGCAAACAAACCTTCTCAAGCATTACATACAAGGCAGAAAATGCATGGGACCAAGCAAAGCTGAACATACCGTCGTGTAGAACGCGTAGTGCGAGAGGATCTTGATGACAACGAAGGTGATTTTGAGGGGGAACCACCACCGCGCCTTGTTCCACCGCGTCATCGCTTGCTCTCGCCGCTCCACTGGCATGTCCGCGAACTTGCGGACGTAGGGGAACTTGCCGGAGATGCAGAGTCGCCCACAGAGAGCCAACGTGCCCACCTTGGTGCTCAGGATCCAGAGCACGACGTTCACCAGCACCACCGCCTCCCAAACGCATCGAGTGACCAGCTCCGCGACCTTTGATTAATTTCGTCCCACGCATGGATCATCGGCGATTCGATCGGCGCCGATCGATGTGAGCTAGTAGCTCACCTCTTCGGGGATGGTACCGTCGGCCGCAGAGGCGAGGTAGAACCGCTCGAGATCCTTGCGGCCGCCGCCGTCGCTGTCGCCGTGGATCCGTTCCGCCGTCACCGGCAGGGACGGAATGAGCGCGCCGCACATGGTGCGGAGCGCCTCCATCTGCGCCGGGTGCAGCCCGTGCGTGTACCTCTCGCGCCTGCACCCCGCAGCAGTGGGTGGCCCTCCTCCGACGCCGTGTCGCCGCCGCCTTCGCCTCCTCCTGCGCCGCCATTACCAGCTGCTACTAGCTGGCGTGTGCCGAGATCTCTCGTGTAGTTTGCCTTGTAGGAGGACTGCGGGAATGTGTGCTGACGCGTGACGCGTGACGCGTCTGCGTATATATGGAGGCACTCGTTTTCAGTTTGCTGCACTCGTTTAATTTTCACAGTGACAAGACAATGACAGTGTTGTTGGGGAGGCAGCATCACAGTTAATACGACTCCATCACCCAAATTAAGCCATGGCAGCGACTGATCATGCTTGGTAGAAGTTGCACCTGCGCATAATGACTTAATGAGCGATGGGGCACAAGTTTTTGTTTCTAGGAAAAATACTACTTACGGGACATCTGCGGAGATATCACAATCTATTGTACGTGCCCTTCCCAAATACAGTAAATTCTACGGCTTTTCCTAGCAGGTGCTGGAGCTAAAGAAAGATGGTGGATGGTGTAGCACTTCATAATCATAATCTATTGGCCGTTGGCTAGTATATATACAGTTAATATTCTAATTTCATACGTCCGTTTCAAATATGGTCTAGCTTCTATACTATACTAATATATAAAAACTCAAGTGTTGTTGCAGTTTAACACTTGAAATTTTTAAATCGCAACGCTCCCTCGTTTCCCACGCCCGCATCGCTCATATGCCTCGCCCTGCCTGCACCACCATCTTGCACATAGGGACTGCATGTTTTCGCTCTGCTTCCCGCGTGCAGCAGGGACCACCTCGCCCCACTCCGTATCATGCACGTGGGGACCGCCGGCGTCTGCTCTGTATCGCGCTCACACCCCTGCCCACGGATGTGCGCCGTGTGACTATGGCTGTCCTATTCAACGCTTGAAATATGAAAAACAAAACCTTGCTGCAACATACGTCTGAAACAGATGAAATATTTGAAACAAACTCGTGCAACATCTATGTGAAACATATGCAATATACAGATAAAACACTTGCAACATGCATCTAAAATGGATGAAACATTTCGAACAACATTTGCAACATCTGTGTAAAACATATGCAACATCCAGATAAAACACTTGCAACATACGTTTCAAAAACAAATGAAACATTTCGAATAAACGCTTGTAATATACGTGTATAACCATTGCGATATGTGCAACATCCTGATCTACTTTTGCAACATCTATATGTAACACTTGCAACATACCTCTGAAATATCTGAAACACTTAAAACATACGCTTGCAACATGCGCTTCTTCCTGTCTTGGTGTCTTTGGTGAACCGCAGGAGACGATGTCCCGGCCGGCGACGACCTTCACCTGGTGGCATTAGGGTGGTGGTGGTGGCGCGGTGCACGCCGTGGCCATGATAGGCGAGCATGCAGTGGGGCGCAGCGGTGGATGGTCACGGCGGAGAGGTAGAGTGGGGCGGCGAGGCAGAGTGGGCGGCATGATGCATGATGGATGTGCGCGCGGGGAGATGGCTACGGCCGCGGGGAAGAGTGGCGCGACGCGGCATAGGATGGAGGCACGCGCGAGGAGATGGCTACGGTGGCGATGCGGATTGGGGCGAGCGGATGGTCGGACGGTGAGGTGAAAGCACGCAATGAGCGAGCGGAGTGGGGAGATATTTTTGAGAGAGATGAGGAGTCGTAGAGAGCAGGCAGGCCTGTTGGGCCGGTAGCGGTAGCACACAGACCCGTCAAGGAGCGTCCGGGCAGAAAGACGCCCTGACTGAAGGTTCACCGATACCCTAAACATATAATCGCCATAAAATGTTCTCTTATAGAGTTTCTCTATATATTTTTAGTGAATAGTTTTCCTTGTCTTTATTCCTCACGAAATGAAGCCCAAACAAGATTCAATACAGCGTATTCGAGGGCGCCTGCCAAAAGAGTCCAGATCTAAACTACTAACCACCTGAAAAGCTATATATAAAGAAAGGTTTAAGCCCCTCACATCAGATCTTGCCGCACCTACTGGAAGTGCAGCTCGGTACGGTGTTAGGTATTTAGTCCCCATTGAGCTTGTTACGCGTTGTGACACATCCCAGGTTATCCTCAATAGTTCTCTTGTTCTTGACTCCAGTACACTAATGTGCAATTCCAGCTCTTCCCATTCATGTTGCTTGAAGAGCGGGGGTGCCATCTTCTTAGTGTTCTTGTTGTAGCTGAAAGCACCAACCTAAGGAGCCCTCCAATATTCTCCCTAAAAATATAAAGTACTTTGATTTTTCCATAAGACCCAAAGCAAGGTTGCACAAAAAACATTTCTAAGGAAATGTTTCTTGCCTAAATCCACCATTTTACCACAGATTCATAGTTTGCTCCAATATCACAGTTCAAACATGAGATATAACTTTCCAAATATTAGAGGCTACACAGTAATCAAAGAAGATATGATGTATTATTTCCACTTCAGAACAAAACAAAGAAGAAATGTCATTTACCAATCTTCTCTTTGCTAAATTGTCTCTAGTTAGAAGACGATTATTACCTACGAGCCAAAGAAAAATGCGCACCCTAGGAGGTATACAGATCTTCCACACAGGAAGTGTGTACACAGGGGTATATAATGCCTCTATAGGAAACTATGGCATAGCAAGATTGGACAGAGTAATAACCTCTAGATTCATATGCCCAACACATGGTATCACATTCTTCATGAAAGGAAATAGATTCCGCTATAGCTTCTAAATCAAACCAGAGATTCATCATTTTAGGGGAGAAAGACCTCCTAAAAGTCAGCTTTGGGGTCTCCCCATCCCAAAGTTTAGAGATGGTTTTGTTAACTTCATAAGTAACAATGTAGATAAGCCAAAACTGGATGGCTAGACTAGAGTTACCAAACCAAAAATCTTCCCCAAAACACTTTTTCTTATCATCTCCTAGTATCCCTTGTAACCTATCTTAGCAGCCTTAGCCTCCCAGATAACCCATTTCCAGAAAGGGGTGGCATTAAAGTCATAGCAGGAGAAAAAAAATTCGGGTTAATGTTAGATTTCTCATCAACTACTTTCTTCAATAGAGAGTTATCACTTGAGTGATACCTAGCAACCCAGGATGCAAGCAAGCACAAATTGAGGCAACAAAGATTTGTTATGCTGAGCCCCTGATATTCTTTATTTTGGGCTATCAATTGCCAACTTGCTAAATGATATTTGTGACCATTGTCTTGATTATTCCAGAAAAAAGTGACCCATATGAGAGATGAGAGTTTGTAGCTTCTACTTCCCACTTGGGAAACTTAATGACGGACATCAAGTAAATTGGAATATTGGGCAAACAAGATTTAAATAAGGCTAGCTTCCCCCATATAAGAGGAGCCTATGCCTGTAACTAGTAATTCTCTTAACTATCTTATCTATTATTGGTTGTCTGTCCTCTCTTTTGAGCTTAGCAAAATGAAGGGGGATCCTAGATATTTAAAAGGGAAGGTACCTCTTTCACAATATAAAAGCCTAGAGAAGCTATTTGCTTCCTTCCCAATATCAATAGTCAACAAGTCACATTTAACTTTATTGATTCTCATGCCTAATTGTCGGGGTCAACATACCCCAGGTATCTCATGGCACCGATTAGTTGCCCACTCGGGCGGCCCAACTAGCCATGGTACAGTATCTACGGCCCACCTAAGCCATCCAGGCCCTGGGCCGGACACCAAGACAAGCGGTCTACCATGACCTCTCATCTCTCCTTCCATTGCACGATATGCAGCCGCACTCGACCTCTCCCTCGTTTCGACCCCTGAGGAGAGACAAGGAGGGGTTGGGCTCCATCAAGTACGCCAACCCTAACACGGACATGCACGCTCCACTCACACCGCTAGTACTAAGGGGACGACCATCTCTCACGACATGAGATCTCAGGGCAGATGCCATCCCTGCATGCCCCTGCACAGACAAGACAACAAGGTACGGTGCAGCATCGACCAAAGTCAGCCTGACAAGATCGATGGGCGTACGGCCCCACCCGCTATGGGATGGGGCGCATGACTCCGGCCTTGACTTCACAAGACCAACCAGACCACCAGGGGCCTCGACCTAGCCACCCAGGGTCGAGACCCATGGCACCATGACCAGGAAAGGCGACCAATGACCCGAGAGCAGCCACTTGCTCCCTCATTGTCGCCACGGCACCATCAGTAGAATAGGAGACGATGACGAAGGCCACGGTAAGATCATGTTGTGCAGGACAAGTTGGTGAACCACCATCGTGCCAATAGTGCCGCCATGACTAACACTGTAGCATCATGCCATGTCAGGTCACGACGTGGGAACAAGACCACAACGACCACGACAATGACTATGCCTGGACGTACGATGAGGCCAAGACAAGATAACATGGATTATTGGCCAAGTTTACCCGCTTCTCCCTCCCTCGGGTCTTGACCACTCGGGCCGAGAGAACCCATCTCTCTACATGTAACCTGGCCCTCGAACTCTATATAAGGGCGGTCAGACCTCCCTTCCGGGGGGACGAACTCTCGAGACTTCATTTGGCCTTTCATTCACCTCACCCCTCCTACCTTATTCCCTTAGCTCACACACCCCTATTGTAAGACTTCAGAGCACTTAAACCGAGGAACACAGACTCAAACCACCTCTGAGATTGGACGTAGGGCTTCGACCTGAACCAGTATAATTTCTTGTGTCTTTGAGTGCTACAATCATCTTCCTAGAGTAGCGCAACTCACGTATAAATTCACTAGTCGACTTACAAAACACCGACACTGATAAACTTTCAAAGCAGTCTAAGAGTCACTTCAAATTCCAAGCCTTGACTATGTCATTTTCTAAGATGAGTATAGTATCATCAGCATATTGCAGGGATACTATACCTCCGATTGACATTTGGCATCAAACCAACAATTAAACCATTATTTGCTACTTTGTTGAGGATTTTGGTGAAAACGCCAATGACCAAATTGAAGAGAATGGGTGCAAGGGGATCCCTTTGCCTAAGTCCCTTCGTAGGTTAAAAATAACAATTGTTTTCATCATTAATTCTAACACAAATAAAACCATGTCTAACTATCTTCCTCTCGGTATTTTATAAAGCAGACTAGTAAACTTATACGATTATCGCTCTGCTCTAGGAAGACGATGGTAGCATCCAATAGACACGAGGATTTATACTTGTTCAGGCTAGAGCCCTACGCCCGGTCCTCGAGATGATCGAGTGTATGTTCCTCGCTTGAATGCTCTGAAGTTCTTACAATGGGGGGTGCAAGAATGGTGGAAGGTCCTATGCTAGGCGAAGGGCTACCCCGAAGAGAATCACCAGGAGCCCTACTACAATGGTGAATGAATGGAATGGTAGAGGATTCAGAATGAATTGAGAGGGTGCCATGGCTGCCCTTATATAGAGTTCGGGGCCAGGACGCATACAAAGCAGGAGGTTCTCCCGACCAAAGGGTCGAGAGCCTGAGGGAGGTCCTAGCTAACATGGCTTGCAAGCTACGCCGTCTTCTGGTGCACGTCCGATCGTGGTTATCGTCATGGTCTTCTAGCCGTGTTGTGATAGGGTATGACGTGGCGCTACTGTGCCAACCGTGGTGGCAATGTAGCCTCGATGGTGGTTCGGCAGCTGTCCTGCGCAACGCGGTGTCCGTTGTGGTCTTTGTCATCATCGTCTTGTCTCCCGGGGCGTCGTACGGGAGTTGGTGGCCGTCCCGGGTCGCCGATGATCGTCTTGTCTTGAGGAGCTGAGGACCACGATCCCAGTTGTCGGGGTCGAGGCTTACTGACAGACTGGATGGCTTCGATATCGTGGCCTTGAGACACCCCGGGGTTACAAGCCCGACACTTTCTAATCCAGGAAACAATTGTTTTCATCTTTAACACAAATATATGCTTCAAAAAATTTATTTAGCTCTAGGAAGATAGAAAAATATTTATAAAAGTCTAGAAAATTCCCAAAACCTTATAATTGATATAATGTATTGAAAATTTTTGCAACAAAAAAAAATATGCGACCAAGCATTAATGTATGTTGCATTAAGGTTGGTTATATCCCACATTTTTGTCACGCACAGTGTTTAAAACATGTTTATACATCAATTAGAATGTTTTGAGAAATTTCTAGTTTTTTTTCCACCTAGAACTAAAACCCATTCTTGAAGTTTTTAAAGATGTTTTTACAAGCTCTATATATTTTGTTTGGATTTTTTTGTAACTTAACCTATCTCTAGAATTTTTTTCAGAATTTTAAATCTTAGAGACATTTTCTATGGTTTAAAAGCCTTATCAAGTATTTATCGATTTTTGTAACTAAAAAACAAAAATGCCTTCAAAGCTACTCCAAACTAGGGTAGAAAGGAAATTTAAACAGTTTTGAGTGTTCAAAGATAATATGTTTAGTTTTGGAGTTTGACGGAAAAAAAAAAAAACTAATTACAGCAATAGTTGATAGAGCAAGAACGGACTTTCTCCGCCTGCTTTTTTTTAGCAAATTTTCCGCCTGCTTGTTGATATGCGGAGACGAGTTACTTGTTTGGATTGAGGAACGCACCAATCCAGAATCACTCGAACCTACATCCGAACCTAGATTATTTGTTTGGTTTGCAAGTCGAGTTGATCCGGTCTGGTACCAACCAGTCCTCCGTAGTGTTCCTGCTAGCGTAAGTTTGCTGGACCGACTTATTCCTCAAAAAAGTGTCGGACGACGCGGCTCCGACCTCTGACGGACGAAATAATTCCCGATACGGCATGACCCATCCATGCGTTTGCGACTTTTTTTTTTTTTAGCAAATGCGTTTGCGACCTGGGCATGTTTCGCTGGCACGAGCGCGAGGATGCACATGCGGGCGCCTAAATTGGGCCTAATGGGCCATGCAACACGGCGGATGCACATCTGCAGTGCAGTGTAGCTGTGAATTAGTAGAACCGAGCAAACGGCGGCTGCAAGAAAGGTGATACACATTACAATGAACAATCGTATGCATAATAGACAATCTTCACCAGGAAACTAAGCCGTATTGTGATTCGCGAACCATTTGCACAATACTTAGTATAGACGCTATCGCCACACTCGATTAACCAGAACACATACATGTTGCACACACATCGCCCGGCGCGTCTCGATCATAAGCTACTGTCCCTTGCCCTGCGCCAGGGTCTCGGCGATGCCCTTGGAGAGGCAGAAGGCGATGGACTGAATAGTGATCATGGGGTTCACGCCCACTGCGGTGGGCAGCAGGCTGCCGTCGCACACGTACAGCCCCTCCGCCTCCCAGCTCTCGCCGCGGCCATCCACGGCGCCGTCTTTAGGGCTGGACCCCATACGGCAGCTGCCCATCTGGTGCGCCGAGCAATGGAGCGCCCACTTGTCAGTCCTCGAGTGCATGGGCCCCTTCTCGATGGTCACCTCGTCCAGGAACGCCTCGAGGTCCTCGTCGCGGAGGCCCTTGCACCGCAGCCGGAGCCCGTCACTGCGGTGGGTGCCGACCTCGGCGGCCCCCGCCGCCACCAGGATGCGCAGCGCGCGGCGTAGGCCGCTGCGGAGCTCCTCTATGTCCTCGCGGCTCGGGGTGAAGCGCACGCGTCCTTCGCCGTCCACGAACCCGACGCCGCGGTCGCGGACCAGCGCAAAGGCGTGCGCTGTGCGGGAGTACCGGCGCATGCGCTCCTTCATGTCGCGGCCGGACTCCCACGGCACCATGGCGGCGAAGGCGCCCGGCCCTAGCGCCGGCGTCTCGATGATGGTGCGCTCCGTGACGCGGTGCATGCTGGTGATGATGCCGCCCTCGAAGCACTTGCCAGGGAGCGGGGGGTCCTGCTTGTTCTCCGGGAAGTAACCCCACGCCATGGACACCGGGTGGAGGTGGAGGTTGCTGCCGATGTGCCGGTTCTTGAGCCCGCTATTGCGCAGCAGCTGCGGCGTCATCAGCGCCCCGCACGCCGCGATCGAAACCTTGGCCTCGATGCGCAGCTTCTTGGTGACGCCGTTGCTCGCGCACGTCGCCACCAGGCCCACGCACTTCTTGCCCGGCCCGCTCCCACCGCTGCGGTTCTTCTCGAAGACGAAGTGCTCGGCCTTGCAGCCGGTCAGGATGACCGCGCCGCGCGCGACGGCGTCCACGAGCCACGTCGTGTCGGTGCCGCGCTTGTCTCCAGTCGGGCAACCGAAGTTGCAGCTCCCGCAGAAGTGACCATCCGACGAGTTACGCGGCACGGCGTCAGCGCACAGCCCGAGAGCCTCACATCCGCGCCGGACCACCTTGTTCTGAAAACCCTCCTCCCGGCACGCGTCGGTCACGGCGAGCCGGGCGCACACCGCGTCCATGGCCTGCACGTACCCGGGGCTCGCGAACACTGGGAGCCCGTGCTCGCGCGCCCACTCCTGGGTCACCTCCTTCGGCGTGCGGATGCTCGCCGACCAGTTCACCGCCGAGCCGCCGCCGACTGTGGCGCCAGTGAAGATCATCGTGGTCACGTTGGACGTGCAGAAGATGCCGCCCCGCTCGAAGAGGCGCTCCATGGACGGGCCCTCGATCGAGCTGTAGTCCTCGGCGGTGAAGTAGTCGCCTTTCTCGACGACCACCACCTTGTACCCCGCGAACGCGAGCACGGCCGCGGCCACGCCACCGCCACAGCCTGACCCTACGATGACGGCGTCGCATTGCACTGTATGGTGGTTCGCGTCCGACGCCGCCGGCTTCACCGTGAGGCCCCTCCCAACGAGCGATCTGAGCAGCGCGTTGTCGTTCAGCAGCCGGGTCTCCACGACACCGACGTCGAGAGGCCGGGATGGCGACGGTGTCACCTCCGTCCGAGTCGGATCCTCCCGTGGCTCGTGCACGCTGTATCCTATCGCTTTCCAGTATGGATTCTCAGAGTTCTCGTTCACCTGCATGTTTAGAGGAGTTGAAGAACAGAAATTTTTGCACCGACATGTTTATTTGCCTATGATCTTGGAGATGAAAAGTGATGATTGTGATAAACATTGTATGTATTGAAGGGAAAAAAACATTCCATAGCATCAATGTTTTGCCAGGAAAAGTAAGGCCACAATTTTGTTTTCTTTTGGTGTGCAACAAATGGATGAATTTTCGGCATGCTTGTGGCTATGGTTGGTGACCTTGATGATACACGTTCTATTGTTAAACAAGCTTCCTTGATCACATCAGTTTTCCAATCAAGTTACTTGTTATAGCACTATCAGGTTACGCAAAAGAACCAGATATTTTTATGGTCCCTTCTCATGGACCGAGACGCCTTAAATTAGTACAGTACTAGACTACTTGTGTGTTGTACTATCTCTCATGACACTTGAAATACAAAAACGTGCATGGCCAAGTAGACTGATCCTGGATAGGATGACTGGTGCCAAAACCATGTTACATTCAGATAAACGGTCATTTTCAGTTTTCAGAACTGAATTAAGTGGTCCGAGCAAGACTTTTTAGTTTGGTATTCATAAAAAAATTTAAATGCTGACAGTTGATCGGAGGATCGATTGGCCTGTCAAGAAACTGCTTATACTAGTTCGAATTGACAGGTGCCAAAACCAACTCGCATTCAGATAAGCACAGCGATTTTCAGTCTTCACAACTGAAATTGAGTGGTCCGAACAAGATTTTATAGCTTGGTGTTCTGATGAAAATTTAAATGCTGACAGTTGATAGGAGGATCAGTTACCCTTTCAAGAAACTGTATAATGGTCCTGTACTACACATACAGTGACTGGAATTGCAGCGGGTAACTACCCAAGAAAACAAAATCGACGATACTGACGGATTTCAATCAGGACGATACATTTCCTAGCTTCAGAAAGACAGAAAGCAACAGCAAGGTATAGACTTCCAGATTCGTGTAAGCGTGAAAGTACTTAAATTTAGGGGGTGTTTCGATCTGGCGACTAAAATTTAGCAGGTGTCACGTGAGGGTGTCGCATGAGGTGTTCGGATACTAATAAAAAAACAAATTACAGAATCCGTCATTACTCCACGAGACTAATTTATTAAGCATAATTAATCCGTCATTAACACATATTTACTGTAGCACTACATTGTCAAATCATGAACTAATTAGGCTTAAAAGATTCGTCTCGCAAATTTGTCGCAGGCTGTGCAATTAGTTTCATAATTAGTCTATATTTAATACTCCATGCGTGTGTCAAATATCCGATAGGACAACTACTAGAGTTTAAGAGGAGAAACCAAACACCTCCTTACCGAGAGAGAGAGAGAGAGATCAGAGACAGCCTGTACCTCTCGCAGAGCTAGTTATTATGCAATTCTAAAGCATCCAACGAGCCTGAACAGATAGTAAGTACTACCTGAATGAGCAGCGGCAAGCTACCATATAACAATAGTTTCAGATCTCTGCAGTAACACTTAATGCTGCGTCGGCATGGTGTTCCCGTTTGCCGATCATCGCCATGGTGCCTGGACCATGATTCCTTATTGCTGTATTCAGATTTTAGAGAACTGATGACAGACACTGTGACAGTTTGGCCTAGTATCATACTATTGCGTTCAGAATAGTGGAAAGTTGCTCGTTACTAATTGAGGTTCCAGAACCTAATCTCCTACCAATTTTTACTAGTAGCTGCTAAATTTTTATTGCGGTCAACCTGCTATGTGAGAGAACTCGCTGACGTGCAAGCAACGAAGGGAGGGAGAGGGAGAGGGAGCAGAGTACCATGGCGTAGAAGACGTAGTGGCAGAGGATCTTGACGATGGCGAAGGCGATCCGGAGCGGGAAGAGCCAGCGCACCCGGTTCCACCGCTGCAGCGCCGCCTCCCGCCGCTCCGGCGGCATGTCGGCGAACTTGCGGACGTAGGGGAAGCCGCCGCCGGCGAGGCACAGGCGGCCGCACAGCAGTAGCGTGCCCACCCGCGTGCTGAGCACCCACAGCAGCACCCACGCCAGGGCCACCGCCTCGCGGATGCACCGCGTCACCATCAGCTCCGCAACCTTTTGTTTGTTTGTTGTAGCAACACGATAAAAACAAACCAAAAAAATGTCATGCTGTGATTCGTTTAGATACTGGAAAGCTTTTTTTTTTTCCTTTTTCTTCCTATGTAAATCATGCAGAAATCGAGCTCTTTCGCACAGGCAAGACATGACATCAGTGACGGAAGCTTTTATGCTAAACTGCCTTACGTCTTTCGCACGTATATTATAGGTGAAAAATACATATCATAGTAGTACGAGGTGTAACGTCGATACCACAGTCGTTGTTGGCACTACTCCTAGGCAGGAATTCAAAGTCGGGTCAGGATCACTGAGGTGCGGCGTAACTCTTGTCGAAAAAAGACAGCAGGTAAGTGCCAGAGACCGGGACGTGTACCGGTACGAAGCCAGGATTTTTAGGCCTCCTGCGTGTGTGTGACGTGGATGTGGTTTGGGTTGTTCGAATATTAATAAAAAACAAATAGTAGAATCTGTTATTAAATCACGAGATGAATTTATTAAATTTAATTAATTTGTTATTAACATATGTATTACTGTAACACTTTGTTAAAGAATCATGGTCTAATTAGGTTTAAAAGATTCGTCTTGTAAAATAATCGTAATCTGTATAATTTGTTATTTTTTAATCTATATTTAATAATTTATACATATATAAACATTCGATGTTATAAGACGTGCCTATAAACACGGCCTTATTTGGTTTGCTGCATAGTACTCGTACTACGCTGCGTGCAATACTTTTGGGAGGGTATAAAAAATTTACTGTCAGCGCCTAGAGCATTAACCTGCATATGCCGGGAACGGCAGAGCCTCACCAAACTTTCAGAGATGAATGAACGGGAACGTGCAAGAATATGTTTTTTTTTGCGTAACACAGGAAAAAAATTCACAGATATAATTAATTCGACTAAGCACCAAGGGCAAAGGGAAAAATCGACCGAGAAGAACGAACAGTGCTACGTTCCTCATCAGAAAAAAAAAAACGAACAGTACGCATGTGTGACTGTTGAGTTTGATCGTGGTTTCGGTGGTTCACCTCGTCGGGGATGGTGGAGTCGGCGGCGGAGGCGAGGTAGAAGCGCTCGAGGTCCTTGCCGCCGGGCGGGTCGCCGCGGCCGGCGTCGGCGTCCGCGGGCAGCGAGGGGATGAGCGCGCCGCACATGGCGCGGAGCGCCTCCATCTGCGCCGGGTGCAGCCCGTGCGTGTACCTGTCGCGCTTCCACCCGCCGCGCAGGAGCGGGTGGCCCCTCGTCCTCCTGCCACCACCGCCGGACATCGCCGGGGCGGCAACCTTCTCCGCCCTCTCCTCGCCGCCTTGCACCGCCATTATATTGCGCGGCGCCAAGAACAACGACACAGAGATATGAAGGGAGGCACTACTAGGCGGCAGGGTTCGTCTTCGGTTCGGGTAAGGCTGCTGCCTGCTTCTTGTGGCGGGCGACCTGTGATGAGCTGGGCTTGGGCCGCGTGTTTATATAGACCTCCGTCGGGCTAGCTTGGCCGCTTGGGACGAGGGAATTCAGGCATAGCGAGAGAGAGGACGAAGAAAGAGATAGGGACGTGCATCTTTCTCCTCATTCAATACGGCTCGCCTACTAACCCGGAGGAGAGGAGAAGAGGCCACGGACTCTCACGGACGCCGTCGCCGTGTGTTTGGCATGCATATGCGCGATCGGCGGCTTGGCTTGAGAATGTCTTACGAGATCTTTTTTCTGTTTTTTTTTTCTTTTGTAATAACGACGAACTATACGAGAAGTTTTATCCGAGGGCGGAGGAGATACAGGCAGTGGGGCCCACATGTGGCTTTTGGCAAACACAGCAAAATAATGAAGTATACACTCTCCGTCTCAAAATAATAAGCATATTTTGATCAATGACGAAAATGTCAAATAAAATAGATTTTAATTGTTTAATTTGTCTTCGTATACATTGTCATTTACTACTAAAGAATCAAATATTAACTTAGATGAACTTTGTGTACAAATCTAATGATACGAGTTTCATGCTATAAACTTGTATATAATTTGAATCATTGTTGATCGAAATTTGTATAAATTGACTTCTCCTTGTAGAAAATATGATTATCATTTCGGAATGGGGAGAGTAGGAGGATGGTCGATCGAAGGCCGATATCATGAATTTCACATAAAAATCTATGAATTGGATTATACTAGCAAATATGTTAGTGAACTGTAACAGAAAAAAATCACCTTGGATAAATCAATTCCTAAATTAAAGTTGTCTTTAGTCAAACTTTTTATGTTTGACCGAATTTATATAAAAGAACACCAAGAGTTATGACACACATTAGTATCATTAGATACACTATAAACTATAGTCTCCTAATGTGTTCGTTTGGTGTCATAAATATTTGTACTTTTTTCTATGAATTCAGTCAAAAGTAGAAAAGCTTGACTTAAAACAACTATAGAAATTGATTTATTTAGGAAAGGAGTGGGTAACAGTTAATGATGTGTCAAAACTGTGTGCTACCTCAGATCAAGACTAGAGTGGATATATAGTCTCGTATTGTGTCTACTCCCTCCATCACAAGATAAACTGCAATTGTAGGATCAGAAGGAGATACCAATACAGGATGGCAAGTCATAAATTCAAATAGTACAGTTACTTTTTTTTAGAGAGAGAGAGGGAGAGAGAGAGTAGTTTCGATAGTTTCGAGGCGTTTGGTGTCTAAGGTTGAAAATCAGCTACCACAATGATTATATATTAAGAAATATAATTTGCTTCATATAAGGTATTACACTGGCCGGAGAAGGTGGCCATTAATCTTGAATCCCGAAGTAACACACTGTACCCTAGTAAACACCACGTCGCTATTCCTCCTGGCAAAGCAATACGCTCGCGTCACTAGTTCAGAAATCACAACGGTCCATCCAATAGCCGCTACGGTGCAAGAGACGCTTCTATGGCGGAAGTACTACTGACTTGCAAGGCAAAGACGAAGTTACGTCTTGTCGTTGAAGAGACGATACTGTTATACGCTTGCGTCCATGCCATTTACGATCCGTGTCAATGTGTCATGAACCCGCGCAAGGCGCGAGACTTGGTAGAGTCGTCACGTTTAACGCGACAAGCCGACAATCGACTTGCAAGCAGGCGCTACTAGGACTAAGGACACCTTAGTAAGCAAGATGAAAATCAGAATTTCTAATTAATTATCCAAACAATTCGATATTTGTATCCGCTGAAACATCAATATATATATATATATATATATATATATATATATATATATATATATATATATATATATATATGAGTAAAGCCTCACTTGACAAAGCTCCATCACAGGTTCCTGGAGTTGTTTGAAGTCGTTCTGTGCCAAAGGGAGTAAACTTAAACTGTTTCACCTAAAGAGCTTCTCAAAACGAAACAAAGAATATGTGGGGTGAGAAGTTGAAACAACTAGCTTCACATAGCTCCACTTCGCCTTGGTGGACCCCAACAAGGATGAAGGCTCATTTTGCCCCCGCACGGAGAAGAAGACGTGTGCATGGGCAACTGGGGCACGCTACCATCGCGGGGGCGCGGGGGACAGCCGAGGCACACGTGGTCGCCAAGGCGTGTGGAAGTCGGACATGCCACCGCCCGAGAAGAAGCGGATGGGAAAAAGGTCGAGGGGGTAAGAAGAAGAAATAAGAGGATACTAAAAAAAGAGAAGGGTATTTTATTTGGTCTTTTTGTTCTTTCGATCCACTATGATGAGTTATTTTGACAAACGTTTTTTAAACAACTTCCGCTTCACCGATGGAGCTGTTCGTGGGGCTTGAAAGGATCAAGATGCACAAGAGTGGGGGTGAATTGGACGAATTCTAAATTTCTTACAATAATTAAGCCCTACACTTAGCCCATTTCACCCACTTGTGCCAAGAAGTGTTTCTATTGTTCTACCCCACAAAAGTTTTACACCCTAGGTTCCAATCCTACTTTAAAATGACAATTCTAAGAATGTAAAGACATGAATTCAATTGCTCAAATGTAAATGCTCAAAGTAAAGAGAGGAAGAGGGACGCGGCGATGTTTTTCTGAGATATCAGAGAGTCGCTACTCCCTACTAGTTTTCGTTGGCGCACCCGCGCAAGGGTGTAGCTCCCCTTGATCCGCGCAAGGATCAAGTGCTCTCTACGGGCTGATTCTTTGACACTCTGTCGCGATGAATCACCCATAACCGCTCACAAGATGACTTGGGTCATCCACAAGCTCTGTCGGATGATCACTAAGCTTCCAATCACCACCAAGCCGTCAAGGTGATGGCGATCACCAAAAGTAACAAGCAGAAACTCTCACTTGACCAAGATAAGCCTAATGAGAAAGGTGGATGCATACTTGCTACTCCCTATACACTAATGAGGTTCTTAATCTTGGGTTCTCAAATCTCAATCACCCCATTAGGCTCTTGCTCTCACTTGCACTCCAAAGTGTTTCCTCAGCTGAACAAATGGGCAAGAGATGGGAATTAGACGAGTAGGAGAAGTATATATACCCCCACTCAAAAACATACCCATTGGGTCCAAATCCCCACTATCTGTGTAGCATTGGACCATGACCTCAGGGTCTGACCCTCAAAGATGGAACATCGCGTACACTGTGTCAGAAACGACCATTGAGACCGTGTCTGCTACAGAAGGGTTCAACGCTAGAAATACCTCTCGGTGTAGTTTTTGGACATCGTCGAACCCAGGGAACAGTGTGGTCCGACGCCTTCCTATTCATGGGTCCGACGCTGCGCTGAACGTTTCCCCCGTAGGAACAGTGTCCTTGACCTGTCCGACGACTCTAAATAGCAGGGTCCGATGGTTCCTCCTGCCAGGGCTACGCTCTGGATATGCCACGTAGGCATCGGACCCATGTAGGTTGGTTCGACAACCATGCATTAACACGGTCTGACGCCCATCCTGTCCCTATTTTTGCTTCCAGTTCAAACACTCAACGAATGGGACCATCTATAACTGATTCTTGGGTCTTCTTAGGGCTACCTAGTGCTAGGTTTGACAAATGTGCACCACACCTAAATCATTAGACTCACATCGGTCAAGCTACTAGTTTATACCTGTCGGTGTTTTGAGTCACCACCAACAAGTAAATTTCTAATATTGCGCGTCTGGCTCGAATGGTGTGCTTAGAGGACACAAGGTTTATACTGGTTTGGGCAGAATATCCCTACGTCCAGTTTGTCGCTGCTACTCATGTTACTAGTACTGAAAGTTTGCAGTAGGGGTTACAAACGAGCGAGAGAGGGATAGGTCCCAAGTCTCTAATGGAAGGAATGAAACAGGTGCCGTGAGCTCAGTTGCTCCTCAGCCGTGTGCTTGTGTTGTGATTGGTTTGAGGTTCGATGGGTTCGTGATGGTTCGATTGGGTCTGGCCTGGATCGACAGTTTGATTGTTCGATGGTCAGATGCCCCTAATGGGGCACCCTGCTTTCCCTTTTATAGGCCAAGGGAAAGCACATGTTACAGCGGAGGAAAGGAGGAGAGCGAGCGAGAGAGAGAGAGAGAGACAGAATGTCCTTCAGGATCTTTGGGTCCATCTTATCCTTCATGCGGGTCCCGCTGACCCTGTAGATGCAACCTAGGAGGCGATAAAGAACCGACATTCAAAGGAGGGGCTGACATATGGGCCAAGGGGGGGGGGGGGGGCCTACTGGTGGGGCGGCGGCCCCACCTAGCAGCCACTCGAGCTCTGCCTCGGTGTGGAGTTCTCTCGAGTCTTCTAGAATCTTCTGGTGTCCGTTTTGCTGCGGATAAGCGCGATAAATTCCGACATGTAGGTCCATCTTGATGGTTTTCTGGATAAACCCTATAGAAAATATAGATTCACCAAAACTCATAGAATTTGTTAGTTTAAACCTCTAGACCTTTGTTCATGATTATATCTATGCCCTTACACATGTTATATTGATGATTTATAATGGTTGTTAACTACCATCAACAAACTCCCCCAAGCTTAACCTTTGCTAGTCCCTTAGCAAAGCTAAACTCAGTAAATGGATCAGGAGTTGCATAAATGCTTTCACTCCTCAAAAGTTCACACGCGTCCAAACAAGAATTCTCCTCCGAATTAGAATGAACAGATCTGACTTTCAAACTTACCCATATTACCTTCAACCATGGGGCTTCTCAGCCTTCACTTGGGTCTTGAGTAATTGAAAGACAGAACGATCAAGTCAAGCACTATGTCTCAAGTTCTTTGTTCAACATTATTTTAGAGTTTTTATAGGTTTTAAAAATAAAACTTAGAGCTTCCTTTGTATGACACTCTCAAGTCTCCCAATATATGTGGTATTTGTGGATTCTTACCAAGGTAATAGTGATGTTATGCCTTTCTTTCTTCCTACAGCTAAAGCTTATGTGGAGCTCATAGGAGTGGAGAAAGCATAAAAGAGCAGACTTGCAATACATATATTATAAAGTCAAACCTTGGATCCAAAAAGAGTTGAGTCATACAATCAAATCAAGATGTGCATGTGTGTGGATGTATGTGGTGGATATATATGGTGGCTAACCTATTTCTACTATGTTCCTTGAAAATATATCTCTCGTTTAAAACTTCGAAACAACTTTTGCAAGAAACATGAGCCATCTTATTCATTTTTTTCTCTTTTTTTAGGTGGGCATCTTGAGTACCCATTCTTTTCAATATCTCAGACACTTGTCCATTTTTTCTTATTTCTTTTTTCTTTTTCTCTTTGTTTTTTTATGAATAACTTTTGCATAGCCCCATGTCTCTTTTCTGCAACAAAACTTTTGAGAGATAGCAACAAGAACTTGGAGCATTTATTTGGTGGATATCCTAACAAGAATATTTTTGGTGTTTTCTCCCGGTGTTGGAGTAAAATATTTTTTTGGATGGATCTAGATGGAATGGCATGTTGTTGCGCTTATCCCCAGTGTAGGAGTAGTGCATATGTGGGTGGTGTATACGTGATCTTGATTTTAAGAGCATGACAAACCTCTCATAAGGGTCAACAAAGCTTGACTAAACTCAATGCAAAATAAGCAGCATATATGTGGAAGTTTTTCTAATCTAAATATCATGTATGGCTTTGGTAAAAATTCAAGCTTTGTCATACAGGAGCTCATCATGTAGGATTTTCATATTTTTTAAAAGATAATCTCCAGAACTTTAGTGTTACTTGAAACAAGATAAACAGCAGCTCAGACCTTCTCATATCATATCCATCAATTACCTAGACTTAGATCAAACATATGCTACCCACGAGTTTTAAGTTCAGAGTAAATTCTTATATCAACACAGTTGTATCCGAAACTCGGGAGAATTTAAGGCTGAAAACTAGGTACTTAAAAGGAATTACGATAGAGCAACTATTCATTGTTTCCATTATAAGAGATTATCCTCAGAGTCCTTTTATTTATCCAGCTCTTAAAAACAAAAACTAGACACATGCTTTTTATTTGGTTTTATTTTCATTTTTAAGATCATACCTTACTATTATATAGCTAATACAAATATAAATTTTTATTTTGTTTTTAGTTTGTTATGCATCTTTTTATGACTTAGAAATAATAAAACAAAAAGTAAAGAAATACTTAGCTAGATACATAAGGGATGCCTTTCCCCCAAGCTGAATGTTGGCGCGGTCGAATGTTGAAGTTGAGTGATCCTTTTTAGAGCAGATTTGCCAGCAAATGTCCCTCTCGTCCCGGGATGGAATGAGATGAACACAACTAGGTGAATTTGCTCTTGATCTTGGCGCATCATCCTATAAAATACCAACAAAAATACCAAAACTCGTCGAACGGATTAGGAGAAAAGGGTTAGCGATCAGTCGTCCGGAGATTAGTTATTCTTGAGGTTTAGAAATATTTCTGTTTTGACAGATTTTTAAGAGGATGTCTTTCTAATATCTTTATAGATTTTCCATTTTTATATGCATGCAAGAAATATGTATGTATGGTATTTTTATTTTTATGCCACCATGATGAAAATTCCTACGGGCTTTTACACACCGTAAAATTACTCACGTGAGGCTTAAGATTTTATGATGCAATGATGTAATGCAGTCATGAAACTTTTTATCTTCCTTTTCTAAATGCAATGCTAATGCAGAAAAATAAATATGCTAAAGTGAAAAGTAATTCATGCAATGTTAGGAAGTAAATATGGATAACTACCAATGTTACCTCCCGGCGATGGTTCTGATTTTTAAGTCCTTCGGACAGGACTTTTCTCCTATCTTGTTGATTCCTTGGGTGCATCAGTCGGTCCCGGGGATGTAGACCTTGATGGTTGCACCTCTTGTGATAGCGACTTAGATGTTGCCACCTTTTCCTTCCATACCTGCTTGGTCTGTGGATTTGAATTTGGCGGAGTGGGTTCATCTTTCACAACTTCTTCATGTTCTTCATCTTCCTCCCATTCATTCTTTGGGAGTTGATTCTTTTGGTTTTAGGATGATCGATGTCTCCTCCTGGAGCGGGACTTCTTTGGCTGTTCATAAGTGGTATAACTATTGAAATAACATCGTACCTTCTCTTCAGGGAATTAGAAGTGGACTTGTCCAGATCCGACATAGATGATCGCGTTGGTAGTGTTGAGGAAAGGTCTTCCCAATATGATAGGTGAATCGTCTTCTTCTTCACCCATGTCTAGAACCATGAAGTCGGCAGGGGCAAACTGATCGTGTATTCTTACCATGACATCTTTTGCTATTCCTTCCAAAAATCGGATTGATTGGTCTGCCATCTGCAATTGCATATATGTAGGGAACAAAGGTTCATCACCAAATAAATATTCATATGTTACCTTGGACATTATATTAACACCCGATCCAATGTCATGGAAGGTCTTGTGGAATATTCTTTGTCCAATGGTACACTCGATTGTGGGTACGCCTGGATCATTCTTCTTAGCAAGGAATGGTAAAGCGAGAAGGTGGTCGTACGTAGATCGGAGTATGTTGATCATGTTAACTGATTCTTCTTGTGGTTGCCTGGCTTTGTTCTTCCTCCTCCTATTCTTCTTCTTGGTCACTGTTGTTTCTTCGGACGGGTACGGTGTCTATAGATGTCTAGGAGATTGCAGGATGCGATTCTTGAAAGAAAACTTCTCCTTTTTATCCTTGATTGTGAAACAGATCTTGGCACTATTTGCGTAGATGATGGCTTTTGCGGTGCTTAGGAAAGATCGGCCCAAAATAATGGGTGCCCTTACATCTCCACCTGTTTCTAAAACCATAAAGTCTACGGGAACATATGATTGTCCCACTCGAATAATGGCATCTTCAAAAACTCCCTTGGGGTAGCAGAGTGACTAATCCACAAGCTGCAAACGCATGTTTGTGTACAACAAAGTATCTTCATTAATTTGATCATAAATTACCTTAGGCATAATATTGACACTTGCGCCGAAGTCACAGACAGCTTCTTAGAAAATGTGCGGTCCAATGGCGATGGGGATGACAGGTCTTCCTGAATCACCTTTCTTTTTAGGCAAGGTATAATCTATCCACCTTCCTGTTGATGGTTCCGTGTAGTAGTAAGCTGCATTGTGAATATTGACAAGATTTGCAGTTTCTAGATCTTCCGGTTGTCCTAGAATCTTACCTTTGTCGGACAAAGGAACAGCAGCAGCCAGCTGAGCTATTTGTGATTCTACCATTTTATTAAAGCTATACTAGTTCTTAATGGTAGAAGCAAAGCTACCCATTCTATTATTTATGCTCTCTAGAATTTTATCATTGGTAGATACCTTTCTAAATAATCCCTCCTTAAGTTTGGATTGGCCAGCAATTAATTCTCTCAAGGGTGGTTGATTGAAATTATTAAAATTATTACCTTGATAGTTATCTTGGTAGTTACCTTGGTAGTGAAAGCTCTAGTTTGGTTTTGGTGAATTGATGAAACCCTTAGTGCTAACCTAGTTTATCAAAGTGATTATGAGATAGGTAGCACTACTCCAAGTGATGATGCAAATGAAGATCATAACATGATTATGGTGATACCATGGTGATGATCAAGTGCTTGGACTTGGAAAAGAAGTAAGAGAAAAATAAAAAGCTCAAGGCAAAGGTGAAATTGTTAGGAGCTTTTTGGTTTAGTGATCGAGACACTTAGAGAGTGTGATCACATTTAGGATCGATAGCCGTACTATTAAGAGGGGTGAAACTCGTATCAAAATACGATTATCAAAGTGCCACTAGATGTTCTAACTCATTGCATATGCATTTAGGATCTTGTGGAGTGCTAACACCCTTGACAATGTTTGTGAAAATATGCTAACACACATGCACAATGGTGATACACATTGTGTTTAGCACTTGGGAGCAAGGGTTCGAAACTTCACCGACGGAGTGTCCACCCATAGAGTGCAGACAGTCCGACTATGCCACCGACGCCCTGTATAGAAAAGATAGGGTTTCACAGAGTGCACCGGATGCTAGACTCGGCAGCACAGGTGCGTCCGGTCAGTGGCAGCAGTTGGGTGTGGTCTCGGTCAAATGACCGAACACTACACAGTAAAGGTGATCGGACACGCAGGGGCTGCGTCCAGTCGCGTGTGACGTATGTTGACGTAGGTGACGTTGGAGTTGGCACGCGGGCGAAGAGCTGATCAGACGCTGGTCTGTGTCTGGTTGTGCGACACTAGACGCATCCGGTCGCAAATCAGAGACTCGGGGAGCTCTCTAGAAATGATTGGACGCTGGATAATAAAACCTACCGGACGCTACTCTGGCGCGTCTAGTGCTAATGACGTGGCGCTCAGAGGCTTGGTCCGTGTGTTAACCGGACGCTAGGTGAGTCCGGTCAGGGGTGACCGGACGCATCCAGTCGCGACTAGAATCTGACTCGAAGTGACCGGACGCTGGGGTCCTGTGTTCGGTCCTATACTGTAGAGCGTCCGATCACAACTTAAGTGCACCAATGACTGTTGAGATCGAGCGATCATCGTTTGAAGCCGATGACACATGGCAAGCATCGGGCGACCGGACGCTGGGGTCCTGTGTCCGATCGATCTGACCGGCACGTCCGGTCGCCTCGATTTTTAGTGGACTGAGGAGCCAACGGCTCTATTTTATGGGGGCTTCTATTTAAGCCCCATGGCTAGCTCAAGCTCACTCTCTTGGCCATTTTGCATTGACATAGCATTGTGAGCTTAGCCAAAGTCCTTCCACTCATCTCCATCATTGATTCATCATCTTTGTGAGATTGAGAGTGAATCCAAGTGCATTGCTTGAGTGTTTGCATCTAGAGGCACTTGGTGTTCGTGTTTCGCTGCAGGATTCTCTTGTTACTCTTGGTGGTTGCTGCCACCTAGATGGCTTGGAGCAGCGAGGATTGTCGAGCAGAGGTTGGTGATTGTCTCCGGCTCTGATCATGGTGATTGTGAGGGTTTCTTGTCCTTTCCCCAGCGGAGAGCCAAAAGGTACTCTAGTAAATTGCTCATGGCTTGTGTGATCCTCATCTTGTGTTGGTTGTGTGTCACCCTATTGAAGGTTTGGCGTGTGATGCCAATTAGCGTGTGAACCTCCAACTGAGTGAATCGCCACAACGAGGACTTGCTTACCGGCAAGCAAGTGAACCTCGGTAAAAAATGATTGTGTCACCATTTGATTCCATGGTGATTTGTATTCATTCTTGTGATTTATTGGTTCATTCCTCGACTCAGCGATATAACTATCTTGCCCACTCTCTCTTTACATTACCGCAAACTAGTTGTCAAGCTCTTTAGTGTATCTAGTCGTGAGAGCTTGTTAGTTTGGTTAGTGTTTCTCTTTAGTTAGCCTTTGAGAGCACATTAACTTAGTGTAGAAACATAGCCATTGTGTGGATAAAGACTATATAAACTAGAATTGTGGTAGGTGGCTTGCATTTTTAGAAGGCCAGCGCAACACTTGCTTCGCCTCATATTTGTCTAACCAGTTTGCTAAGTGTTGTTGTAGAAATTTTTAATAGGCTATTCACCCCCCCTCTAGCCATTAGGACCTTTCAGGTAGTTCGGCCTTTGTTGTTGATTCCATCCTTGATTTTGTTGAGTACGATAGTTGCTGTTATTAACAAAGTTCACATCCTCATGGGTCTTAGGGCAATTGGTCCCTGAATGCCTGTTGTTTCCACACTCTTCACACGTCATGCAGAAATCATGAATGTGCATGACTTCTTGCTTCTTATTGGCTCGATCTTTGAGCTTCATCATCAGTAGTCCATCTTGGCAGACAACATGTCTACCTCCTTGAGTTGATGCATACCTCCACCTCTCTTGCGGGTCTGAAGACATTCTTCATTCCAACCTTGGTTGGAGGCCATCTTCTCCACAAGAGCTATTGCAGCTGGTATGGTGAGTGACAGAATGCACCTCCAGCAGCAGCATCCAAAGTCCCACGGGTACTATTGTCAACCCATGGTAGAAAGTCTGCATGAGTAGACAATTCTCCATCCCATAATGGGGACATTCTGATATATAATCTTGAAAGCGTTCCCATGCCTCAGGGATAGATTCATCATGTTGCTGTTGAAAACTTGAGATTCTCCCATGCAAAGCATTGGTCATGCTTGTGGGGAAGAACTTTGCTAGAAAGGCAGTGGAGCAGTTATCCCATGTAGTATTTCTATCTTTGTTGGCGTAGAACCATTGCTTTGCCTTCTCCAAGAGTGAGAATGGGAAGAGACAAAGTAATATGGCATCTTGGGTCACTCCTTTGATGGTGAGAGTACTACAGATCTCTAGGAAGTGTTGGAGATGTGCACTTGCATCTTCATGTGCCTTTCCACAAAACTGGCTTGCTTGCACCATGTTGATGAGGGCTGGCTTGAGCTCGAATGCATTGTCTCCAACATTAACTGTTGGTCCAGTACGGATGTTGGCTGTAGTTGGAGCAGAGAACTTGTGGAGAGTCTAATTAGCCATGGCTTCAAATTCAAGTATTAAGCTTCGCCTTATCTAGTTGTTTTCCAACTCTAAAGCTGAAACTTTCTTGAGTTTAGCCTTAGTTCTCATAAGTAAGCTTCTGGATCATCAACGTAGTTTGTCGGAAGATCAAAACTGGTCATACATTACCCTGCATAAGATACAAAAGTAGACAAAACAAGTGTAAGCCTGTTTGAGCAGGGGTCAATGGTTATTTCGATCACATCAATAAGTATAAGTTTATTAATACTTCATTTGCCTTGCTATCTTCCCCGGCAACGGCGCCAAAATGCTTGTTGGTATTTATTAACTTGTTACTTGTTTTAGTAGCCATCTAATGTATGTCTATATCTCTTAACATTACTTTACCAGGTTGTCATCCCTAGTGATGATGCCAGAGATGTTTGTTGGTACTACTTAGCATTACTACTAGAATAATACTAAGTAGCTCTTTATTATTCTATGTGACTAGGGAGAATATATAGATATGAAAGGGAAGGGATTTGCAAGCGCACAGATAATATACCATTGTAGCACTTCACCCAGGAGTGTTTCATGTATTGTTATTTATATTTTTACCACAGGGAAGGTCTAGCAAGGACATGTATTGATAACTTATACTATTGATGGAGAAGTAAACCATAACCAATATTCTACTCATAACAGGGGTAAGTCATAGGATAAGATATACATATAATATGTATTGATCAATGATAATGATAAATCACTCAGAGTACTCCTTTCTATGTCATTAGCATGGTCAGATAGAATATTAGAGGAATAATTCTGTCGGATACCATAGAAAGGGGTACCCTAAGCAAGAACCGGAAAAAATTGCTTCGACCTTAAAAATATCGAAGCCAAGAGACAACCACGAGGCCTCGACCGATTCTTTGATTCGCCCGAGGCCCACGTCGCAAGGCCTCGGATGAGGTACCAACTCTCTGCCTCGCCCGAGGCCTCGAACGAGGTACCGATTCTCCGCCTCGCCCGAGGCCCTGCCCGAAAGGCCTCGGACGAGGTACCGATTCTCTGATTCGCTTGAGGCCCTGTGCCACGAGGCCTTAGATGAACTCTCAGTAAACAAATCACGCGAGGCCGGCTCGACATCGACCCCATCACCGCCGCCTTGACCGATTTCCCTAACAGGATGTCCCATCCAACCAACACGTCCAACCACTCCCACAATGTCAGCCGCGCGTCGGCGCAGTACAGCAGAGTGGCCGACAAGACGGGAGTCACATCGGCGCCATGCAGTCTGGGACAGGATGAGGCAGGGGTTACCGGCCGCTGTGCTCGGCACTGTGCCCACGACTAACACCCACGCGGCACTGTGCTGCCTAACCCCACCTACTCAAGGACAGCGCGGTGTGAAGAGTCAAGTCCAGGTCCCTGTAGCCTCAGAATCATCGAACAAGACCAACTACTCCCTCCGAGCCTCGGCTATCCGCTTCTGGGCTCCTGTAGCCTCGGGACTCGCGCCTGCCGAGCCCCCCATGATGGTCCAGCCTCTGCATCGACTGGTCCTCGGCACGTCGCCCGCAGAACGTGCCATACCCTGTGTTAGGCTACAGGAGCTCCCACGTCGCGCACAGGGCTGAGCTCCTATGTCCTCGGAGTCAGCACACCCGTGCCATCGCATCAACCCGGCCTCGGCACTCCGCGCCGGTCAAACATACAACTACCAGCACGCCTCCAATAGAAGAAGGTATGCCTGCCACCACAGGAGCTCCCACGTCGCACAAGACCAGGCGTGATTGGCGCGTCACTCCAGAGTACCAAGGATAGGACCGCTCCATCGACCATACCACCACAGTAACGAGCTGTAGGGCTCAGACATACCGCCTCTGCTCACAAAACACCATGTAGCGAACGCATGTATCGCCCCTATCCTCTCCTTCTACTATAAAAGGGGGTGACGGGGGCCGTTTCTAGGAGCACAGACCCAACACACTCACAGAGATATCGCTCAGATAGACACACACAAGCAACGAGCAACACTCTGTAATATGCACACTCCCTCACTGCAAGAGATCAACATCTCAAGCAACCCACGCCGCTCCACGTAGAGACCTGGGACTAGCTCCCTCTCTTGCCCTGCTTGTAAACCCCTACTACGAGCACCTCGGTGCAAGGAATACAAGATCGCTCTCCCAGTCTGGACGTAGGGCACCTATTACCTGAAAAAGTATAAACCTTGTATCTCTTTGCATCACCATCCGAGATAGGAACACGCAGTACATTTTCACTCGTTGGTTGAGGACCCGCCGGTCCAAAACACCGATAGTTGGCACGCCAGGTAGGGGGCATACCGCGTGTTAGCTTAATCATCTCAACAGGTCTCGGATGGCAGACCCCATATGACCACTGCGTCTCGACACGGTGATCTGGTTCAGGATCCTAGAGTTCATGTCTCTAGGATACCAGTATGACGTAGTACTCCTCCCATCCAGAGCCCCATTGGCTGATGATGGCATCACGCACCAGCAGCCCAGGCACAGGCGGCGCCCGAGCCGCCGCTCTCGTTGCGCTCGCCAGGCACGACGCGAGCGGAACCACCCCGACACCCTGTGAGCTCAGGGCAACGCACCGTGCTCTACCGGTATCCCACACCCGGCTGTTGGTGCAGAGTCCCTAGTTGGGGACCTGTCCAGCTTAAGCCTGGGCGAGGGAAAGACGCCGGTGGCACACAGCAACGCCCCATCATCAAGCTCTACCCCGCCACCTCCTGAGGAATCGACTTCGACGGAGTGGAACCCGGCGATGGTACCATCCCCGTACCCCTTCGGGTTGAGTAATGCCACCACCGCCTACGCTTCTGCCTATGCTTCCGCTCATGCGGAGCCCCCAGGACGCCACCAACGCTTCGCCCTTAACCTCTTCACCACAACCTCGACCCACACCCACGCTGACTCCTCGGAGGAGGATGAGGCATGGGCCGGAGCGGACTTCTCTAGGCTTTGTGACCCTAAAGCCATGTGTCGCTTCATGGCCACGAGTGACTACTGCTTCGGCTACTCCGACTCCGATGACGAAGGAACTTACGACCCCACTCGTGAGTGCTTCGTCGTCGAGCTCGGGATGCCGAGAGCGGGTGATGAAGACGGAGGGGCAGGTAGTCGCTCCCCGCCCCGTGAGGGGGCAGGCAACGCCACACCTTCACGGGTCGAACCCCCGACAGCACGGAACGAGAACCCCGCCCACGAGGAACTTCAATGCCTTAACTTGGAGCAGCTCCGTGAGCTTCAGGCCAAGGTCGAACAAGACCGACTCCTTCTGCAGTAGCTCCGAGACACTCTCGATCGAGAGCAGCAAGGTCGCAGTGATGGCGGAGCAGCCCGGCGGAGGGCTCGCGACATCTACCACCACATCAACAACGACGAAGGGGGCGAGCAACCCCCTATCTTCAATCACGCTAGCCAGAACATTGCGGCAGTAGCGATGCTACTCCGAACGATGCCCGAGCCATCTACCTCGGAGGGGTGACGGGTCCACGGCGAACTCCGAGACCTTCTTGAGATCGCTGCGGTACAGCAGGCCGAAAGCTCCACGTCTCGATGGTGTGGGGATGCCTCGAAACGGCCCTCGGCACCACCTCGACAAGATAGAGACCCTCGGTGCATGACCGCCTCAAGGCCCCCTTGGTGCACGACCGCCTCAAGGCCCCCTCGGTGCACGACCGCCTCAGCGACCAACGCGAGGCGCAAGACGACCACGATGGGGTTAGCAGGTGACGGCCCCATGATAACGATGGGCCCCCCCCGAGGTTACCACCCGCACCGAGGTGGTCGCTATGACAGCGGGGAAGATCGTAGTCCTTCTCCTGGGCTGCCTGGCCCTCGAGTCTTCAGCAAGGCCATCCGTAGCGCTCACTTCCCTGCCCGGTTTTGGCAACCGGCCAACCTCAGAAAGTACAGCGGCGAGACCAACCCTGAGCTATGGCTGGCCAATTACCGCCTGGCTTGTTAGCTAGGCGGCGTGAACGAAGACCTGCTCATCATTCACAACCTCCCCTTGTTCCTGTCAGACTCAGCGCGAGCCTGGCTCGAACACCTCCCCCCTTTGCAGATCCACAACTGGCGTGACTTGGTAAAGGTCTTCGTCAGGAATTTCTAGGGCACATACGTGCGCCCTGGGAACTCCTGGGACCTCAAGAGTTGTCACTAGAAGCCGAACGAGTCTCTCCGAGACTTCATCCAACGCTTCTCCAAGCAATGTACCGAGTTGCCCCTCGTCGGTGACTCAGAAATTGTCCAAGCATTCCTCTCCGGCACCTCCTGCCGAGACCTGGTCCGAGATTTAGGCCAGAACGTACCGACCTCGGCGGCCGCTTTCCTCGACATCGCCACCAACTTTGCCTCGGGCGAAGAGGCTATTAGGGCCATCTTCCCCGACAATGATGCCAAGGGGAAGCAGAGGGACGAGGCCCCCAGGGCCTCGACCTCCAGTTTCTCCAAGAAGAAGAAAAGGGGCGCCAGGGGAAGCAAGAGGCCCTCGAGGCCGATCTTGTCGCAGCCGTGGATCGCAAGAATCCCCGAGGCCCCGCCAGGGGCCCCGGGCTCTTCGATGACATGCTTAAGAAGCCATGCCCTTACCTCCAGGGCTCAGTGAAGCACACCCTCGAAGAATGCACCATGCTCTGACATTACTACGCCAAGCTCGGGCTCACCAACGACGATGCCAAGATGAAGGGGGCCGGTAATGGAGACAACAACAAGGACGATGGGTTCCCCGAGGTGCACAATGACTTCATGATCTTCGGCGGGCCTTCAGCATGCCTCACGGCGCGTCAGCGGAAGAGGGAATGCCGGGAGGTCTTCTCGGTTGAGGTAGCCACTCCCCAGTACCTTGACTGGTCTCAGGAGGCGATCACCTTTGCTCGGGAAGACCACCCCAATTATGTCCCAAACCCTGGGCAGTACCCGCTCGTCGTCGACCTGGATCATTGGCAACACCCGGCTCACCAAGGTACTGATGGACGGAGGCAGCGGCCTCAATATCCTCTACGCCAACACCCTGGAGCTCGACCAGTCACGGCTCCGAGGCGGTGATGCACCCTTCCATGGCGTCATGCCGGGGAAGCGCACGTGACCCCTCGGGCGCATCGACTTACCCGTCTGCTTCGGCACTCCCTCCAACTACTGCAAGGAGACCCTTACCTTTGAGGTGGTTGGGTTCAAGGGGACTTATCACGCTATCATGGAGGCCGAGGCCCTCATCGTCAACCTCAACCAACTTGGTAGCGAAGCGCCCGACTCCAAGCGTCGTGCCGGGACTTTCGAGCCCATAGAGGCCATCAAGCTCGTTTCGATTGACCCCACCTGCTCCAATGGCCGAGCGCTGAGGGTCAGCGCCACCCTTGACAGCAAATAGGAAGCCGTGCTCGTTGACTTTCTCTGCACGAATGCTGATATATTCGCATGGAGTCCCTCGGACATGCTGGGCATACCGATGGAGGTCACCGAGCACGCCTTGGACATCCGGGCCGGCTCTAGACCGGTGAAGCAGTGCCTGCGCCGATTTAATGAGGAGAAGCGCAGGGCCATCGGCGAGGCGGTGCAGAAGCTTTTGGTGGCCGGATTCATCAAGGAAGTGTCCCATCCAAAGTAATCCTGTATTAGTTAAGAAGAAAAATGGAAAGTGGAGGATGTGTGTGGACTACACCAGTTTAAATAAAGCATGTCCAAAGGTTCCATTTCCATTGCCTCGAATCGACCAAATCGTTGACTCACTGCAAGATGCGAGACCCTATCTTTCCTTGATGCGTATTTCGGTTACCATCAAATCAAGATGAAAGATTCCGACCAGCTCGCGACTTCTTTCATCACCCCATTCGGCATGTACTGCTATGTGACTATGCCATTTGGTATTAGAAATGCAGGGGCCACGTACCAGCGGTGCATGATCCAGGTCTTTGGCGAGCACATCGGGCGAACCATCGAGGCCTACGTGGATGACATCATGGTCAAGTCTAGGAAGGCCGGTGACCTCGTCGATGACTTGGAAGTAGCCTTCAAATGCCTCAGGGAGAAGGGCATCAAGCTTAATCCTGAGAAGTGTGTCTTCGGGGTCCCCCGAGGCATGCTCTTGGGGTTCATAGTCTCAGAACACGGCATCGAGGCCCAGAGAAGGTCTCGGCCATGACCAACATGGGGCCAATCTGAGACCTCAAGGGAGTGCAGAGGGTTATGGGATGCCTCGCGGCCCTGAGCCGCTTCATCTCGCGCCTTGGCGAAAAAGGCTTACCTCTGTACTGTCTCTTGAGAAAACCCAAGCGCTTTTCTTGGACCCCTGAGGCCGAAGAAGCCCTCACCAAGCTCAAGGCACTGCTCACCAACCCTCCCGTCCTAGTACCGCCAACCAAGGATGAAGCCCTCTTACTCTACGTCGCCGCAACAACCCAAGTGGTTAGCGCGACCATTGTAGTCGAGAGGCAGGAAGAGGGACATGCTATACCCATCCAACGACCTATTTACTTCATCAGTGAGGTGCTCTCTAAGACTAAGACACGCTACCCCCACATCCAGAAGCTGATCTACACCATAGTCTTGGCTCGACGCAAGCTGCGTCACTACTTCGAGTCCCACCCGGTGACCATGGTCTTGTCTTTCCCTCTGGGAGAGATAGTCCAGAACCGGGAGGCCTCGGGTAGAGTAGCCAAGTGGGTCGTTGAGCTCATGAGGGAAGCCCTATCTTTTTCACCTCGAAAAGCGATCAAATCCTAGGTCTTGGCCGATTTTGTAGCTGAGTAGACTGACACCCAGCTGCCCCCTGCTCAAATCCAGGCGGCATGCTGGACCATGTACTTCGATGGGTCTCTGATGAAGACCGGGGCGGGCGCGGGTCTGCTCTTCATCTCACCCCTCGGAGTGCACATGCGCTACATGATCCGGCTTCACTTCGCTGCCTCCAACAACGTGGCCGAGTACGAGGCCCTCGTCAATGGCTTGCAGATCTGTCAGATACCACAAGAAGGGGTACCCTAAGCAAGATCCACGAATATTGCTTAAGCCTTGCTAAAACCAAAGCCAAAAGACTACTGCAAGGTCTTGGTAGAATTCTCCGATTCGCTCGAGGCCTTGCACCGAGGCCTCATGCGAAACAAGCCTAAAATGTCCCGCCGAGGCCCTCTCGCCGAGACCCTCTCGCCAAAGCCTCGCCCCGAAAGGCCTCGAACGGATCTCCAATTCTCCGATTCGCTCGAGGCCAAGCTCGGCGGACGTACTCGTAACCTCTGTCCCGTCTGAACTCCTAGCAAAATGTCACGTCCGGATTAAATGCACCCAACCACTCCCGCAAACGTCAGCCGCACGCAGGTACAGTGCGGGCAGAATAACTGACAGGACAGGGACCGGGCACAGCAGGGGTTACCTGCCACTATACTCACCACTGTGCTCCCCCCTGACACTTATACTGCCCTGTGCTACCTAACCCCTGCACCAAGGACAAAGCGGCATGGAAGGTCGAGTCCATGTCCCTGTAGCCTCGGAAACAGCAGGAGAGCCCAGCTGCACGGTCTCTGCCTCGTCCGAGACCCCCTGGCAAGGCCTCGGACACGCCCTTCCTTCTCCACCTCGGCCGAGGCCGGGCTCGTCCCGCATTCTTGTCGCCTCCGCCTCAATTGCCCCTCTGGCGGGCCGTCCCATCCGTGTAAGTATCCCTAGTTACGCCTACGTCGGCCACGTTTGGCAGGGTATGGCAAAAAGGGCGATGGGACGGCGGTCAAATCACCTTTTTACCATCCCCTACTGACGGTGTAGAGACTACGGCTCCCTGCGGATGCCCATTCCGCACTTTTCATCGGAATCGGGTACGACACAGACCACCGAGACTCCTGCGTCACACACAGGTCACCTCCGAGGCCTCGGCAAAGAAGGCCTCGGCATGATCAGCTCCAGCACCCGCTAGGCCTTGGCACTCCACTAGGACAAGAGTCCACCAGGCATGGCATGTCACCTACAGTGGAGGCTATACTGAC
Organism: Miscanthus lutarioriparius; assembly: GCA_904845875.1. NCBI lineage: Eukaryota > Viridiplantae > Streptophyta > Magnoliopsida > Poales > Poaceae > Miscanthus > Miscanthus lutarioriparius. The sequence goes on from CAJGYO010000282.1 coordinate 179,766, forward strand.
TAGACGTCAACAAGGACTCTTACGACTTCAACAGCCTCAGGCATGGCCTGCGTGACGCATCGGTGATCAAGTACCAATTGCCATTCCCGACACTGTGCTGCTACAGAAATAGGCCACAGTACTGGATCTTCCTTCCTCGCTAAGGCTCCATGTGTAGCTCTCTCATGTACTCCTGGCTCCCTCCTTGTGGCTACAAAAGGAAGCAGTCATGGCCATTTCTAGGGATCAAAACCATGCCAGCCCTCACGCAAAAACGCACTCACTCAATTCACGTGCGCTCCCACGCTGCCTGAGAGCAATGACTCAAGCAGCCCGCACCATGCCACGCCGAGACCGAGGACTAGATCCCTCTCTCACCTAGCTTGTAACCCCCTACTACAAGCACTTCGGTGCAGAGAATACAAGATCGATCTCCTAGACTGGATGTAGGGCGCCGATTGCCTGAACCAGTATAAACCTTGTGTCCCTTTGCATCACCATCCGGGATTAGGGGCACACAGTTCACTTTTACTGGTTGGTTGAGGACCCCCCGGTCCGAAACACCGGCAGTTGGCGCGCCAGGTAGGGGCCTATGCGTGTTAACGTGATTGTCCCAACAAGTTCCGAATGGCTGACCCCATATGCCCACTACGTCTCAGCACGGTGGTCTGGTTTGGGAGCCTAGAGTTCATGTCTCTAGGATGTGAGTACGATATGGTACTCCTAACACCCAGAGCCCCACTGGCCGGCGACGACGTTGCGCATCGGCAGCACGGGCGCAGGCGGCGCCCGGGCCGCCGCACTCATCATGCTCGCCAGGCATGACGCGAGCGGGACTACTCTGACGCCACGTGAACTCAGGGCTGCGCGCCGCACTCCGCCGACATCCCATTCTCGGCTGTTGGTACAGAGTCCCTGGCTGGGGACCTATCTAGCCTAAGCATGGGCAGGGGAAGGACGCCGGTAACGCGCAGCGACGTCCCGTCATCAAGCTCTGCCCCGCCGCTTCCGGGGGAATCGACTTAGGCGGAGCGGAGCCCTGCGGTGGCACCATCCCCGTACATCTTCGAGCTGAAAAACATCGCCGCCGCCCATGCTTTCGCTTACACCTCCACGCACGTGGAGCTCTCGGGACACCACCAACGATTCACCCTCGACTTCTCCACCACAATCTCGACCCACACCCACACTGGCTCCTCAGAGGAGGACGAGGCTTGGGCCGGAGCAGACTTCTCCGGGCTGCGTGACCCCGTGGCTATGCGCCGCTTCTTGGCCGCAAGCGACTACTGCTTCGGCCACTCCGACTCCGATGACGAAAGCACTTATGATCCCACTCGAGAGTGTTTCCACGTCGGGCTCGAAATGCCAGGGACAAGTGACGAGGGGGAGAGGGCGGGCAACCGGTCCCCACTCTGCCAAGGGGTGGGTGACGCCACACCCCCGCTCGTCGAGTTTCGGGCAGCACGGAACGTGAACATCGGCCCCGGGGATGCCCGACGCCTAGACCTGGAGCAACTCCGTGAGCTCCAGGCAAAAGTCGACCAAGATCGACTCCTGCTGCAGCAGATCCGAGACACTCTCGAGCAGGAGCAGCAAGGCCGCGGTGACGGCGGAGGGGCCCGGTAGAGGGCCCACGACATGCACCGCTGCATCAACAACGACGAAGCAAGTGAACAACCCCCAATCTTCAATCGCGCTAGCCAGAACATCGCGGCGGCGGCGATGCTAGTGCGAGCGATGCCCGAGCCCTCTACCATGGAGGGGCGATGGGTCCGTGGCGAGCTCCGAAACCTTCTCGAGACCGCTGCAGTACAGCAGGCCGAGAGCTCCGCATCTCGGCGACGTGAGAACATCTCGAAACAGCCCTCGGTGCATGATCGCCTCAAGGCCCCCTCAGTCCACGACCGCCTCAGCGACCGACACGAGGCGCAAGAGGACCACGATGTGGTCAGTAGACGACGATGCCACAACAACGACGGGCTCGCCCGAGGTTAACACCCACACCGAGGTGGCTGCTACGATAGCGGGGAGGACCACAGTCCTTCTCCTGGGCCGCCTGGCCCTAGAGTCTTCAGCAAGGCCATCCGCGGCGCTCCATTCCCTGCCCGGTTCCGGCAACCGGCCAATCTCGCAAAGTATAGTGGCGAGACCAACCCCGAGCTGTGGCTGGCCGACTACCGCCTGGCTTGTCAGTTAGGTGGTGCGAGCGATGACCTGCTCATCATCCGTAACCTACCTTTGTTCCTGTCAGACTCAGTGCGAGCCTAGCTCGAACACCTCCCTCCCTCTCAAATTCACAACTGGCGCGACTTGGTCAAGGTATTCATCGGGAATTTCTAGGGCACATACGTGCGCCCCGAGAACTCCTGGGACCTTATTAGTTGTCGCCAGAAGCCGGACGAGTCTCTCCGAGACTTCATCCGGTGCTTTTCCAAGCAACGCATCGAGTTGCCCAGCGTCGGTGACTCAGAAGTTGTCTAGGCTTTTCTCTCTGGCACCTCCTGTCGAGACCTGGTCCGAGAGTTAGGACGGAACGTACCAACTTTGGCGGCCGCACTCCTTGACATCGCCACCAACTTTGCCTTGGGCGAGGAAGCTGTCGGGGCCATCTCCCCCGACGTTAAAGCAAAGGGGAAGCGAAGGGACGAGACCTCTGGGGCCTCGCCCTCCCATTTCCCCAAGAAATAGAAAAAGGGGCGCCAAGGGAAGCAAGAGGCCCTTGAGGGTGAGGTTGTCGCAGCCGTGGATCGTAGGAATCCCTGAGGCCCCGCCAGAGGCCCCGGACTATTCGACGATATGCTCAAGAAGCCGTGCCCTTACCATCAGGGCCCGGTAAAGCGCACCCTTGAAGAGTGCACCATGCTCCGATGCTACTACGCTAAGCTCGGACTTCCCGACGACGACGCCAGGAAGAAGGGCGCCAGCGACAGAGACAACGACAGGGACGACAGGTTCCCTGAAGTGCACAATGCCTTCATGATCTTTGGCGGGCCTTCAGCGTGCCTCACGGTGCGTCAACGAAAGAGGGAACGCCAGGAAGTCTTCTCGGTTGAGGTAGCTACTCCCTAGTACCTTAACTGGTCTCGGGAGGCGATCACCTTCAATCGGGAGGACCACCCCAGTTATGTCCCAAACCCCAAGCAATACCCGCTCGTCGTCGACCCGATTATCGGCAACACCCGTCTCACCAAAGTACTGATGGACGGAGGTAGCGGCCTCAACATCCTCTATGCCAACACCATGGAGCTCCTAGAGCTTGACCAGTTGATGCTCCGAGGGGGTGCCGCACCTTTCCACGGCATCATGCCAGGGAAGCGCGCACAACCCCTCGGACGCATTGATTTGCCGGTCTGCTTCGGCACTCCCTCCAACTACCGCAAAGAGATCCTCACCTTCGAAGTGGTTGGATTCAAGGGAACCTACCACACCATTCTAGGGCGCCCGTGCTACGCCAAGTTCATGGCGGTCCTAAACTACACCTACCTCAAGCTCAAAATGCCTGGCCCCAACGGCGTCATCACCGTCGAGTCCACATACGAGCATGCATACGACTGCGACGTCGAATGCATCGAATACGCAGAGGCTATCGTGGAGGCCGAGGCACTCATCGTCAACCTCGACCAACTTGGTAGCGAGGTACCCGACTCCAGGCACCGCGCCGGGACTTTCGAGCCCACAGAGACTGTCAAGCTCATCCCGGTCGACCCCAACTGCTCCAACGGCCGAACGTTGAGGGTCAGTGCCACCCTCGACAGCAAATAGGAAGCCGTGCTCGTCGACTTCCTCCGTGCGAATGCCGATATGTTCGCATGGAGCCCCTCGGACATGCCGGGCATACCGAGGGAGGTCGCCGAGCATGCCTTGGATGTCCGGGCCGGCTCCAGACCGGTGAAGCAGCGCCTGCGCCGATTCGACGAGGAAAAGCGCAGGGCCATCGGCGAGGAGGTGCAGAAGCTCTTGGCGGCTGGGTTCATGAAGGAAGTATCCCATCCAGAGTGGTTAGCCAATCCTGTACTAGTTAGGAAGAAAAATGGAAAATGGAGGATGTGCGTAGACTACACCAGTTTAAATAAAGCATGTCCAAAGGTTCCATTCCCGTTGCCACGGATTGATCAAATCGTTGACTCCACTGCAGGATGCGAGACCTTATCCTTCCTTGATGCGTATTCTGGTTACCATCAGATCAAGATGAAAGAGTCCGACTAGCTCACGACTTCTTTCATCACCCCATTCGACATGTACTGCTATAGAACTATGCCATTTGGTCTCAAAAACGCAGGGGCCACATACCAACGGTGCATGACCTAGGTCTTTAGCGAGCACATCGAGCAAACTGTCGAGGCCTACGTGGACGACATCGTAGTCAAGTCCAGAAAGGCCAGTAACCTCATCGATGACCTGGAGATCGCCTTCAAATGCCTCAGGGAGAAGGGCATCAAGCTTAACCCCGAGAAGTGTGTCTTCGGGGTCCCCTGAGGCATGCTCTTGGGATTCATAGTCTCAAAGCGCGGCATCGAGGCCAACCTAGAGAAGGTCTCGGCTGTAACCAACATGGGGCCGATCCGAGACCTCAAGGGAGTACAGAGAGTTATGGGATGTCTTGCGGCCCTGAGTCGCTTCATCTCGTGCCTTGGCGAAAAAGGTTTACCTCTGTACCGTCTCTTGAGAAAATCCAAACGCTTTTCCTGGACCCCTGAGGCCGAAGAGGCCCTCTCCAAGCTCAAGGCATTACTCACCAACCCCCCCGTCCTAGTACCACCAACCGAGGCTGAGGCTCTCTTACTCTACGTCGCCGCAACGACCCAGGTGGTCAGCACGGCAGTAGTAGTCGAGAGGCAAGAGGAGGGGCATGCTCTATCTATCCAACGACCTGTTTACTTCATTAGCGAAGTACTCTCTGAAACTAAGACACGCTACCCCCATATCCAGAAGCTGGTCTTCGCCATAGTCTTGGCTCGGCGCAAGCTGTGTCACTACTTCGAATCCCACCCGGTGACCGTGGTGTCATCCTTCCCCCTGGGGGAGATAATCCAGAACCGGGAGGCCTCGGGTAGAATAGCCAAGTGGGCTGTCGAACTCATGGGGGAGGCCCTGTCTTTTGCGCCCCGGAGAGCAATTAAATCCCAGGTCTTAGTCGATTTTGTGGCTGAGTGGACCGACACCCAGCTACCAACTGCTAAAATCCAATCAGAATGCTGGACCATGTACTTTGACGTGTCTCTGATGAAGACCAGGGCAGGCGCGGGTCTGCTTTTCATCTCCCCCCTCAGAGTGCATGTGCGTTACACAATCCAGCTCCACTTCGCCGCCTCCAACAACACAGCCGAATACGAAGCCCTCGTCAATGGCCTATAGATCGCTGCCGAGCTTGGAGTGTGGCGTCTCGACGTACGAGGCGATTCATAGCTCGTCGTCGACCAAGTCATGAATAACTCGAATTGTCACGACCCCAAAATGGAGGCGTACTGCAAACTGGTACGTCGCCTTGAAGATAAATTTGACGGTCTCGAACTCAACCACATTGCGTGAAAGTTCAATGAGGCCGCGGACGAACTAGCAAAGATGGCATCGGCGCGGGCCTCGGTCCCCCCGAACATATTCGCCAGAGACCTGCACAAGCCCTCGGTGGACTATGCCTCAGCAACACAAGAGGGCCCACCGACCGAGCCACCCATAGGGCCCGAGGACCCCTCTATTACCGAGACCCTGGCGGCCAAGCCCGAGGCCATGGAAATCGATGCAGAGCCTCCCCAAGCCGACCAGGGGGCAGACTGGCGGGTCCCCCTCCTTGATCGTCTCGTTCGAGGAGTGCTTCCTGCGGACAGGACCGAGGCCCAACGGCTTGCGCGACGAGCGAAAACTTACGTCATCAGTAACGGCGAATTATACAGACAAAGTCCATCCGGCGTTCTCCAACGATGCATCACCACCAAAGAAGGCCAAGCCCTACTTTGGGACTTACACGCGGGAGCCTGTGGGCACCATGCTGCGCCTTGGACGCTCGTCGGAAATGCTTTCCGCCAAGGGTTCTACTGGCCAGCGGCGGTTGTCGACGCCACCAAGCTAGTACGCTCCTGCGAGGGATGTCAGTACTATGCGCGGCAGACGCACCTCCCGGCCCAAGCCCTCCAAACCATCCCCATCACATGGTCGTTCGCCGTATGGGGACTGGACATGGTTGGGCCTCTGTAGAAAGCCCCCGGGGGCTATACCCACTTGTTGGTAGCTATCGACAAGTTCTCCAAGTGGATCGAGGCTCAACCGATCACTCAAATCAAATCCGAGCAAGCGGTATTGTTCTTCACGGACATCGTCCACAGGTTCAGAGTTCCAAACACCATCATCACAGATAATGGGACACAATTCGCCGGACATAAATTTCTGACGTTCTGTGACGACCACCACATCTGCATGGTCTAGTCGGCCGTAGGACACCCTAGGACGAACGACCAAGTAGAATGTGCCAACGGTATGATTCTTCAGGGCCTCAAGCCAAGGATATACAACCGGTTGAAGAAATTCGACAAGAAATGGCTGATCGAACTCTCGTCGGTCATCTGGATCCTAAGGAATACACCAAGCCGAGCCACGGGGTTCACGCCATTCTTCCTGGTCTATGGAGCCGAGGCCATCCTCCCCACAGACTTGGAGTACGGTTCCCCGAGGTTACAGGCCTACAACGAGCAAAGCAACAGACTACTACCATGAGACGCCCTCGACCAACTAGAGGAACCCCGAGACGTTGCGCTGCTACACTCGGCCAAGTACCAGCAAGCCCTACGACGCTATCAAGCCCGGCGCATTCGAAGCTGAGACCTGAAGGTGGGCGATCTGGTGCTAAGACTGAGGCAGAGCAACAAGGGCCGCCACAAGTTGACCCCGCCATGGGAAGGGCCGTACATTGTCGCCCGAGTGCTGAGACCCGGGACCTACAAGCTGGCCAACGAGAAGGGCGAAGTCTTCACCAACGCTTGGAACATAGAACAGCTACGTCATTTCTACCCTTAAACTTCCAAATATTGTATACATTTTTTCTCGAAATATATTAAAGAAGCGTTCTTTAGTTGCTCTAATTTTCGAGATCGACGTTGCGATAACGCTATGAGCGAGGCTCGGCTCTGCCTCTGCAGAACCAAGCCTCGCTCGGGGGCTAGAAGCAGGGGAACCCCCTAAGTCCTAGGCACTATTTTTTAATCATTTTTTGAATAAATTCCCACGCCAAACCCTCTCGCTCACAGACTGACAGCGGTCGATTGTAAAAAATCTAAGGACCAAAAGCGCCTACCGAGTGCAAAGGCCAGGTGAGCCGTGAGACTGCCTACGCCTCTAGGCTACGACAACTCCCTCACCACCTTTCGCCAGAGAGGCAGCTCAGGTTTCAAGGAAATCATTTGCAGAGACTTGTCTAGAAACAAGCGGAGGGCAGAGACTCGGAAAAATAATATAAACCGATTAAAAAAGCATGCGACGAAGTACTTCAAAGGCCTCGAT